>JAOTQJ010083989.1:0-12411 GCA_025642045.1 Solanum sejunctum
AGTGATAAGGAATTCAACGGCGAAAACCATTTCAAAAATGGAGCTAATATGAGGAAGAGATTGTATGTTAAAGTTTTCAAAATACATTAAAAATGCAGTAGCAAGATCTGCAGATTTTACCTCAAACAAAGTAACAAAGTCAATTTCTAATGTTTCCACTATGTTCTTCTTGGAAAAATATACAATTTACCCTTTTGAATCGCTCAAATTAGATCAAAATTAAGAGAGAAATCGCTGGTTAAAATTTGGGGAAAGTTTGTGATCTTCTCTTCTCTTTCTTGGAGAAAATCCCCAATTTTTGCTATTCTTTTAAAGTAAAAGAACTTGGAAGGACATTGATTGAAAGGATTATCTTTGATTCTTGAAATCTTGACTTAAACTCTTTAGAATTCTTGATGAAGAATCATAATTCTTTCTTGGGATTCTTGAATTTGTTTTCTTGAAACCCTAGGTTATGATTTAAAATTCTATTAGAACTTCATGAATAGATGAAAATATTTGGGTTGGGTAGATTGAAGTTCATGAAGAATAACTTACCTTGAGGAGGAATCTTGAAAGCTAATCCTAACTTGATGATTTTCTTGATGATTCTTAAGGGTTTATGTTTAGGAGAGAAGGGAGAGGGTTTTAATCATGAAAATTGATGTTTTATATATTTTGGAGACCATAAATAGAACCCTAAAGGTTTTAGGATAAAAATACCCTCAAAGTATAAAGAAAAAACGTCATTAACTCATCTAATGAGGGTCCGCGACGCGCTCCGGGCGCTGACTTTTGGACAGCTCTGCACCTCTCCACTAAAATGGTCATAACTTTCTACTTCAAAATTCGATTAATACAAAACTAAATGCGTTAGAAAGATAATTCGAATATATTCGACTTGATATGTTAAGGGTTATCTAACTCATTATAATTTAGGAGATACAAACATTTGAATTTGACCCTTATGTCGACTCATGCGAAAAACTTAGTTGCTAGAAAGTCTTTGAACTTGGCTTTATATAAAAGATCCCTATGACTCGAAATCACATCTAATATAATTTAAGTACTTAGGAATTGATCCTAGCATGTATATACAACTTAAAAGTCATTGTTTCACCTAGTTTTTATAAAAATCATGTATTAGAAATATGACTTTATATCAGCTCTAATTCTATTCCCATACTAAGAAATTAACTTTAATATCTATGCTCAATTAAGAATCCTCAATTAAAATCTTATATCATATGAAGGATGACTTGGTCTTAGCTTAAAAAAATTGAAGTGTTACATTATCTACCCCTTGGGATCATTCGTCCTTGAATGTTAAGTAAAGGTGGATATCAAAGCATGAATAGACTCAGAATTCATCATGACACTCTCATAAATCAATCAAACTTTTGACTCCTCATCACTATCAACAATCCCTATTTAGACTCAAAAATAGACAACCCACTCAAGAAGATACAATCAATTTAGCTAAGGGTAAGGTTATTACCTTCAACATTCTCATTGCCAGACATGAATAACAATCTAGACTCTTTCCAATAATCAATCAACCAATCTGGATATTCACACGTCACTCAGAGTAGACAAATCAGTTCTTATCAAGAGTAAAGATACTTTTTAAGACATTTTCACCATCAAGCATGAATGGAACGTTACATTGCAGTCAATTCTAATCATTTAAACACCTCGACAATCAGCATTTCGAACTCAGGAAGGAAGCCATCAACTCTAATAGGGAATGGGACCATCGATACATAATACTCTATGTACAATTTTCAAGCTTAGCACCTTATCTCAATTGTACTCCATTTCATGGAACTCTACTCCCTCAACTTAAGCTTATAGCTCTTATTCAAATTCTCATCTAACCATCTCCTCCTCTTCCATTCAAGACTACTTCTAAGACTCAAGGCATCATTTCCTAGATGATCATACTCATACAAAGCAAATTCTCAATACTCAACTCTAAACTTCCACAAGAACTTTCATTAAAAAAAATCACTAGTCCTCTTCACTACCTCACTATTCTTCCACAAACCCTTATTATGAAGTTTTCACTAGTCTATCATCAATATTCAAATAGAAATAACCTCGAATTTAAGCCTATTACTCTAACCACTTCAACTATATTTTAGAATTTTCAAGCCCACTTAGCACTTATACCTACACCATTCAATGAGTTCTCACTCAAAGTCACACCAACATACTCTTACCTATCTACTATTCATCATAAGGTTTGACCTCCCTCCTCTTTCTTATCTCTATCCTTACATGACACAAGTTAAACACCAATACCATAATAAGGATATATTCACCCACTCCTCATCTACCCTCATCCTCAATCTACTACTCTCAACATCATAATTTGAACCTGGAGGAACTCATTACTTTTCCCTTTCTGCAAAACCTCAAACTACTATCTCTCCATGCAAAGTAAGCAGGATCATACCTCTGAAACTTGATACTTTACATCCTACCATCAATAATAGAATAACAAGCTAAAGGTCAGTGCATGCATAAGATGACATCGGAATCAAGAACTCTCACTCTCTCTCATCAACCTTCACCTCTCTACTATCATTAACACTTCTATTAAGGTTAGAAAGCTGGATTACTCAAAGAACTTAGAATGAAAGATCATTGGCACAATTTAATCGAGAAATTTTATCTAAGAATATTCATAGATTACAATCTCTCTCGTCTCTCAAGTCTCATTCTGTGTTAACAGAACTATGCATAGAGTAAAACTCAAGTCGCATCACACTCAACATGGGAATAGAAACTCTTGGACTCATAGGGGTAAGATCAAGATTGATAAATGAAGTCATCACTTCTCATCCTTAAAACTCAGCATGATCTAGAAGCAACATGATGTGCATGAGACTAAGCCATAGGTACGAACAGTCATACACCCGAAGGGAATGAAATGTTACCTCAACTAAAGTATAAGGACTATATGAAGTGGAAAAGAATTGATATCTCATTTTGATCAGCCTATCACAAATCAAAAAATCAAGATCTACTTCGATTCCTCACATCATCATCTCCCCCTTAGCTCTCAAGGTCCTCTATCTAAATTTATGAATCAATTTTCTCTACTAAGCTATAAGCATATACCTCCACATGGTCAAGGAATCACTATCCACAAGAATATACATCTCCAAACCCTTCTATTATTTTATGGTCACATATATATAACTAGCCACTCAGACTCCTTTCAACGATATCACTCTTAGCTTTCCCATATCTCTATAGAACTCTCTCTCTCTCTGTCTCTCTCTCTCCATTTGTTGCTCTTAATGGCGTACATGATCACTTTCCATAATTATTACATTCTAACATCCTCTTTTTTGCCTACTAATGCTCAACCATTGTGCTCTCATAAACTTATTTATATAAGACTTAGACTATTATGGAGAACTAATCATCATCAATTCATACGCCCCAATCAGTTAGCTTCTTATGACGACAAAGATTACTTACATCAACCTACTCAACATCAACAACTCAAATATGATATTTGAATTCTCATAACAGTCATAACTTAGAGCCTCACTCATCTGTACACAATCATGGTTACGTAACCTAAACCTTTTAAGCCTCCTCTTTCCTAGTGCTTCTCCCTTAATTTACTATATCCATTTAGGGGGGTACTTCTACTATACTCTTAGCACCATGCTCCTTGCCAGCCAACATCTTAATCATTGAGCACGCGCTATAGCAAGACTCTTAGGTCAAATCCCCAACAAGGACTATCACTATCATCATGCTATCTCCTCTTTAACACTACTCTTCAAAATTCAAGCTTAGGGTCTAACACTAACATGTACATCCATCACATATCTATCTAATACCGACTTGCAATTACTAGGTAAGAATTTAGAGAACATAATGCTACTAAAATTTTACAGCGAGTAATAAATCAACACATTCCCTCTTCACCACTCACGTACCACTCACCCATTCACTATACCTCCTTATTTGATTAAGTTTATAACTCTATGAATTTCATGAACTCTCACATACAATTATAAGCCTAATTTTAATCTATTACATAAAAAATACTTTTTTTCCTTCTTTAAGAGATACACTTTCCTTCCATAGTATGAATATTACAACACATCCACATACACTTCCTGCTAGTTTGGGACACGCTCTAATACATTCTGACACTAACTTTATCTATATATATACCTTATCTCATCATGACAATCATAGGATACTTTCTACTTTTTTATCCCGCTTATGGCCATTGACTCATCCCTTCACTAATTATGTAATGAATACATATCTCTACTATAAGTTTCAATCAGTCATCACTCTTGCTTTCTCGTCAAACGAACACAGGCATAACTCATTACTAACAAACATAACCACACACGATAAGAAAGAATAAATAAAGGAAAGTTTCCTAACAGTCTCCATAGCCTCTCAAATATAAGTATGGACGTCTTCACACTAATCCTTGAGACCTACTTAGACTCAGGTTATATACACCTGAGGCCTATGAACCTAGGCTCCGATACCAATTTGTCACCACCTAAAAATGGGCGTGATGGCACTTGTCTTATTCCACAAAGAAAAGTCAGCCTACAACCCAACTATAACATCAAAAATATAACAAAAATAAAAGTTCAATTATGGATAACGAGTCCACTTGATTAAAAATCCCCAAAATCTGCTTGTCACGTGCACAAGCTTCTAATGTATTATAATAGATTTGAAAGAAAACACGAGTATCAAATAATATTATCTCTAGAATAGAACAAAATTATAAATAGAAGTAAGAAGTTAACTGGTATGACAACATCTACCTCTCACAATCTCCACAGAAAGCCTCGGACAAGGAAAAGTAGAGAGTATCACGATAATCTGGGCTCATAAACTACAAAATTTGTTGTAGCAAGGGGGTGAGTACCAAACACATGGTACTCCGCAAGTAAACTAATAAATATAAAATTAAGTAATATAGAATACTGATACCCCCAATACTCCAATCAAGCCTCCACAACTACAACCTAAGTCATAACCTTCACAATTACACCAGCCAAAAATGCTATGATCAAAGCCTATAATAGTATAATCCTCACTTATCCCATTTGCAAGTCATAGGGGAAAATTCTACAATTTATTAAGTCCTCGCTAATTCTTAAGTGCCATTAAATCAATATCAAAACTAACCATGTAAAGACATAAACAAGTCAATGATATCATAAATAACCAATCTCACTAGCACTCCATATAATCATAACAAGCCCGAGCATTATGGGATGAAAATGAATATCGTGAGATGCAATGCAATGCAATGCAATATCATGTAGAATGATGCATGTCTGTTCTAGTGTTACACACCCGCTGTAACACAGCTAGGGACCCATGGGGGACTCCTAGCCCATACATCTGTCACGATGCGCTACCTGACCCATAAAATCATAATAATCGTTACAACATGTGACCCGACCCAGCAAATCATAATAACCGTCATGGCGTGTGAGTTGACCAAGCGAATCATAGTAACCTCTTTAATTCTCATTTTTTTCAATAGCCAGCACCATTTCCCATCGGCTTTACATTTTTTTTGTTGGAACATCCAGCAATTACATAGTAAATGCATAATAATCATGTTCATGAAAATAAAATATGAAAGATGCCCATACAAATTTATATATCTCAAAATCAAGAATGGGTAGCTCAATAACATAAATGTTGCAACATTCTCAATCTCAATACCATCACAACATTAACAACATTCACATCTAAAAGTAAGTATCATCTCAATATCAATAATAAATAATTACTATTTCACATATAATAAACCTCCATCATTAGTCCACAAGTCGACTATCACCATAGGATAACTACTCAATTTAAAATATTTCAATCAAAGCCTAAATAAATTATTCTCAATACCTTACACAAGAAATACAAGATTCTACATACTTAACAAAAGGTTAAGAAATCCACTTGCCTTATATAAAGTCTTGAATCACATCAATTCCAAAGTTTTTTCCCTTTCTATGACACTCCAGTTCATAAAAATCTATTCAAATGTAGTATCATAATTATATAATAAATCTAACAACACTAAAATCAATTAATTCGGTGAAAAGAGTAAAATGGTCCAAAAATTTGATCGTCAGAAAACATCATTGGAATCTGAAAATTTATACATAGAAATGTTTCCAAGTGATAAGGAATTCAATAGCTAAAACCATTTAAAAAATGGAGCTAATATGTAGATGAGATCGCATGTTAAAATTTTCAAAATACATTAAAAATGTAGCAGAAGGACCTACAGATTTTACCTCAAACGATGCAACAAAGTAAATTTTCGAAGTTCCCAATGTGTTCTCCTCAGAAAAATATATAATTTAGCCTTTTGAATTGGTCAAATCTGATCAAAATTGAGGGAGAAATCGTTGGTTAAAATTTGGGAAAAGTTTGCGATCTTCTCTTCTCTTTCTTGGAGAAAATCCCTAATTTTCGCAATTCTTTTAAAGTGAAAGAACCTGGAAGGACATTGATTGAAAGAATTATCTTTGATTCTTGAAACTTTGACTTAAACTCTTTAGAATTCTTGATGAAGAATCATAATTCTTGAAAAAGAAGATTCAAGAAATCTTTTCTTGGGATTCTTGAATTTTTTTTCTTGAAACCCTAGGTTATGATTTAAAATCCTATTAGAACTTCACGAATAAATAAAAAAAATTGGGTTGGGTAGATTGAAGTTTATGAAGAATAACTTACCTTGAGATGAAATCTTGAAAGCTAATCCTAATTTGATGATTTTCTTGATTATTATTGAGGTTTTATATTTAGGAGATAAGGGGGAGGGTTTTAATCATGAAAACTGATGTTTTATATGTTTTGGAGACCATAAATAGAACCAAGGTTTTAGGATAAAAATACCCTTAAATTATAAAGAAAAACTATCATTAACTTATCTAGTGAGGGACCATGACGCGCTCCGGGCGCAGACTTTCGGACAGCTCTGCACCTCTCCACTAAAATGGTCATAGCTTTCTACTTCAAACCTAATTAATGTAAAATTAGATGCATTAGAAAGCTAATTTGAATATCTTTGATTTGATATGTTAAGGATCATCTAGCTCGTTATACTTTAGGAGATACAAACATTTGAATTTGACCGTTCTGTCAACTAATACGAAAACTTAGTTGCTAGAAAGTCTTTGAACTTGGCTTGATATAAAAGATTCCTATGACTCGAAATCACATATAATATAACTTAAATATTTAAGAATTGATCCTAGAATGTATATACAACTTAAAAGTCATTGGTTCACCTAGCTTGCATAAAAATCACATATTAGAACTACGACTTCATATCAGCTCCAATTCTATTCCCATACTAAGAAATTAACACTAATATCTATGCTTAATTAAGAATCCTCAATTAAAATCGTATATCATATGAAGGATGACTTAGTCTTAGTTTAAAAAATTAGAGTGTTACATTTAAAAGTTATTTTAGTAGTAGAGCACCGATATGAGTGAGAGCAATAATAACTTGAACTCATAAACTACGTAACTAGCATAGGATAGGATTGTACTAAAAGTACAACTCCTTATTGCCACTGGGATGACTCAGTTTTGGGATAGATCCACTCCCGTAGATTTGTTCCTTACCCAGCAAAGTATGGGACGACTCTAGCAGTATGGGCAAGATGTTATATCATCACGAAGCTCATAGTGGTGATTGTAAGTTTGAGCAACTCCCTACGTTAAAGCGACCTAGTTTCTATATATAAACTTTTAGCATATGTTATATTTTCAGTATGTATTGCATTTATTGTTTATACTGTCTTATTTTGGGATATCTTTTAGTTACTTTAAGCATAATGCCTTATCCTAAGTTTCCACTTTGGCCATTAAACATACTAGATATTTCATGTACTGGTATCTTTTGGACTTGCATTATTTTATGATGCAGTCTCAAGTGATAGAGTTCCTGAGCAGACGCTTCGTTAAGGACCAGCCATCCATCCAACTATTGGTGAGGCCTCTTCTCAATCAGAGGCTTTGAATCATTATCTATGTTTTCTTGTTAGTATTTCTTTTCTTACTGACTAATATGGGCATGTCCCAGTAGTTGTTTCAGATTATTCTAGTTAGAGGTTCCATGGACTATATGACAGGTGTTTCAGTTCTTTTTTTCTGTTACTATTGAGACACTTCTACTTTTTAGTTTGTTCAAATATTGCAGTATCTTTAGATTATATTATTCAAGCCTTCCATTTATCATTTAAGCCTTTCGCTAATTAAAGTAGCTAGGGCATGTGGTTCGATTGGGACCAAAATGATTCTTGGTGCCGTCTATGCCTAGGGTGTGAACTCGGGGCATGACAAACTTGGTATTAGAGTATATGTTAAGAGTCCTAGGGAGTCTATGGAACCATGTCTAGTAGAGTCCATATTATTGGTTTTAAGTACACCACACCTATAATATGGAGGATACAGGGCATTAGGAAGTGTCACTATTAGTTGTTATTCCCTATTGTGCTTTAGAGTTTACCTCTATTAAGTCCTTTCTAATTCGTGCATTTGCGCCTTCTTTTTAGATCATGCCTCTATGTAAAGCCTCTGGACCAACCAAGTGTAGAGAACGTCCAGCCAGGCAGAATACAAACTAGCCTGAGCTAAATCCCAAAGGAATTAAAGGTCCAGCTATGCCTGCCATGCAGCCACCGTAAGTGGACTTCTCTAATGTTGAGCTCCGCCTGGCCATCCAGACTTTGGCACAGACGGTCACTACACAGGAAGGTCGACAAGGAGGTGGCCAAAATAAGGGTTCAGATACTACTAGGGTTTGTGAATTTCTGATGATGAACCCACCTGAGTTCACGGGGTCTACTATGAAGGAGGATCCTGCAAACTTTATTAAAGAGCTCCAGAAAGTATTTCAGGTTCTGCACACATGTGATGCTGAGCGGGTTGAGTTGGCTATTTACTAGCTTAAAGGAGTAGCTAGACTCTTGTTTGATCTATGGAAAGGAGGTAGAGCAGAAGGGGTGTCAGTTTTGAGTTGGGCAGTGTTCGAGAAGGCATTTCAGGGACAGTACTTTCCTAGAGATTGAGGCAGGTAAAAGTGAGGGAGTTTCTGAATCTGAAATAGGAAGCTATGAGCTTGTGCGAGTACAACTTTAAATTCACTCAGCTATCTTATTATGCTCTAACTATGGTGGTGGATATGAGCACTAGGATGGATATAGCTCGCTTGATGACGTATGTGAAGCAAGTAAAGGAGGAGAAAACAGGATAGGGATGAGTTCAGAAGTAAAAAGGCCAAGACATCAGCCCAAGAGACAAGCAAGAGGGGAGCTAGAAATGCCAATCATTCATCCTTTCAGCCTAGGATATCTGGACCAGTACCTTTATTTGCTAGTGTATCTTTACTGAGGGTCAGGAATGAGAAAGGATAACAGAACCACAGGTTTCAGGGCAGCTAGTCACAAGGGAGCATAGCTCAAGGATCGACTCGTTATCCAGTTTGTGATAATTGTGGTAGGTCTCGTGCAGGAGAGTGCCTTATGGGCATAAATAGTTGTTTCAGGTGCGGTCAAGTGGGGTACTTTTTGAAGGATTATCCTATGAGGAGGCAGAACAATAGGGATAATAAGTCTCAGTCAGTTTCTTCAGCGCCACAAGGTAGGACAGTTCAGAGGGGTGCTACATCAATGATAGGCGGAGGTACAAATCATCTATATGCCATGGCCACCATACAGGAGTAGAAGAACTCACTAGATATGGTCACTAGTATGCTCAAAGTCTTTACTTATGATGTTTATGCATTGTTAGACTGAGGTGCCACATTATCATTTGTGACTCCCTATGTAGCCATGAAGTTTGGGATCGATCCAGAATGTCTTCTTGAGCCTTTTAGTGTTTCCACTCCTACTGGAGAATCTATTCTATCATAAAGAATCTATAGGGGTTGTCCAGTGTCAGTTTACCATAAAGATATCTTAGCTGACCTAGTTGAGTTATACATGGTAGATTTTGACGTCATTCTAGGCATTGACTGGTTTTATTGTTATGCCTTAATAAACTACAGAACCAGGGTGGTCAAGTTTCAGTTTCCTAATGAGCCATTCTAAGAGTGGAGGGGTAGCTCAATTTTTCCTAAGGGTAAATTTGCCTCATATCTCAAAGCCAAAAAGATAATTTTCAAAAGGTGTATATACCATCTAGTCAGAGTCAAAGATCCTAGTGTCAAAACACCATATCTTCGGTCAGTATTAGTTGTGAATGAGTTCCTAAAATTCTTTACTGATAATGTACCTGGAGTCCTTCCTGATAGGGAGATAGACTTTAGGATAGATACCCTCCCAGATACTCAGCCTATATCTATTCCTTCGTATCGTATGGCTCCTTCAGATCTAAAAGAGTTGAAAATATATTTGAAAGACCTCCTAGATAAGGGTTTTATTAGGCTCAGAGTCTCACCTTAGGGTGCTCCAGTTCTCTTCGTGCGTAAAAAGGATGGTTCTCTTAAAATGTGTATAGATTATCATCAGTTAAATAAGGTCACCATAAAGATAATGTCTTCGGATATGCTACCTGTTAAGATGACTGACACAGCTGAAAATTATGCTAGACTTTACATTAAGAAGATTGTTAGATTGCATGGGGTTCCCATATCTATTATTTCTGATAAAAGATCCCAATTCACAGCACAATTTTGGCAATCTTTTAAGAAAGGGCTTAGTACGAAGGTGAATCTTATTGCAACCTTCTATCCTTAGACAGTCTGGGCAAGCGGAGCGGACCATACAAACTCTTGAGGATATATTGAGGGCATATTTCCTAGACTTTAAAGGTAACTGGATGATCACTTACCCTTGATTGAATTTTTCTATAGCAACAGTTTCCAAGCTACCATACAAATGGCACCATATGAGGCCCTTTTATAGGAGGAGGTATAGATCGCCCATTGGGTGGTTTGAAGTTGATGAGGCAGGATTGATAAGACCTGATTTCGTCCGTTAGTCTATAGAGAAAGTGAAAGTTATTCAATAAAGACTAAAGACAGCCCAAAGCTGATAGAAGTCTTATATTGATGTTCGAAGGAGGGACATAGAATTTGAGGTAGGCGATTGGGTGTACCTAAAGGTGTTACCAATAAATCTAGTTATGAGATTCAAGAAAAAAATAGAAGCTCAGTTCATGATATAATCTCATACCAAGTTATTTGCAGGATTGGTAATGTGGCAAATGAATTGGAATTGCCACCAGAGTTAGTTGTTATTCATCCAGTAATCCACATTTCTGTGCATAAGAAGTGTTTGGGAGACCCCACACTGGCTATGCCATTAGAAAGTATTGGAGTCAAAGACAGCTTGACATATGAAGACATCAAAGTTCAGTTACTAGATCAACAAGTTCATAAATTAAGGACTGTTGCTCTCCACCACACACAAATGTACATGGTCTCACAAGTAATATAATGGCCCTAATTAAGGAGCTGTATTGTCAAACCCAAGGGATTTAAATGGAATCAGCAACCAATCTCAGTTCTCACATTTGAGGTGCTTTTAGTAAATAGATATGAAGATGTAAGTAAATAAATGCAATGAATAAATTTCTCCTAAACCAATCTGGTTTTTACTGTCAAGATATCAATAAACAAGCAATTCTAGAATTATAGCCTTAACAACTCCATTTAATCTTAAAAAATTTTATCTATGTCTAGGTTCCTGACTACTGATTCATGGGTTTAATTTATCTTAACAGGGTTACAAGCCACTGTCGGCCTACCGTTATTGACTGCCTAACTATATTATTGAGTAGGGATAGACAGACCAATAAAAATGCATTAAATTTATCTTCCCATATAATGAACCAAGCTAGGTGTAAGGATAGTTGTCACAAGTCTTTCTTACACGAATCAACCTAGTTTCCTAGTCAAACAAACTCTCTATACTACTGCATTCTATCCACTCCAACATCTCTCGAGTTCAGAGTGAACAACAAATTTACTCCCTAGTTGATCAATCTATGAAGTATAGATAAAAGTAATACAGGAATAATCACAAGACCTATTTATAGATATCAAAGATTAAGAAATAAACATCGTCTGTGGCTACAACCCCAGAATATAGAGCTTTTGTTAGACCCCGTAATTAATTCAACCGAAGTAATTCGTTTAATTGAAAAAGTTATGATGAACATGATGTAATTTTAAATTGCGATGCTTAATTACTATTGGAGCGTATATTTTAAAGTTGAAGTCGGGAGTCCTCAATTGGATTAAAATAGAAAAGTTTGGGGACCTACTAGAACAATGGGCTAACTAGGAGCCCTTGGGTGCAACTTTTAATAATTTGGCGTCTATAAATACCCCTCTTGTGTTCCAAAAACAAGAACATTTTTGTTCTTTGTCTTGGACTTGTTTTGGGAGCTTGA
>JAOTQJ010084020.1:0-46210 GCA_025642045.1 Solanum sejunctum
CTCCTCATGGGTCATCTGGAAACAACCGCTTTATGTTTTTAAACATAGGGGTTAGGCTGCGTACATTCGACCCCCCCAACCCCGCAATGAGCGAGAGCCTTTTGAGGCACTGGGGTATGTTGTTATTGTTGTTTAATCCATAATACCCATATCTAATAGATAACCATAATCATAATCTTTAAATATAACACATAGCATATAGATCCGACGAGAGCCTACAAGATATCCTACAATGACTCCATTCATAAGATAGGATGGGGCTAAGACATATACCAGGCTCACTCTCAAAATAAGTAAAATAAATAAGAATACTCTAGGTAGAAGGTTGGTGCATTGTCCTTGGAAGACAAGACTCACCACAACAAGCAAACTTGAGATCCGAGCTAGGCGTCATATGGTAGATGGTCAAAACCCTCGGTCCCTACATGGTGAGAACATTTAGGAAACAATATGTGTTATGTTTAAATATACTAAGTATGCGGGATGCAGTACATGTGACTTACCAAACTTGCACTTCAATGTTAGATGACAAGAGCACATAATATAGAAAATATCATATATCAAGAGAGTAGTTTACAATATGCCATGAAATCAATGATGCAAGAAATGCAATGCTCATATATAGTAGGGATGTGACCTCAACTAACATGACTAAGATCAAACAGGCAATTACTTGGAATCTTGATGAAATTCCCTCACCGGTAAAGAGATGGTCTACTTGCCAAAGGTAAACCATACTTCACCTTACGGGAATATCACCTATTCTGTATGAAGCAACCCTCCTTACAAGAACATGACCCATTTTGGATAGGATTTTCATAAAGCATATCACATCACATTATATTCAACTTACGGGAACTCACCCATTTCGTATGAAGTAACCTTCCTTACAGGAACATCACCTATTTCAGATAGGATTCTCATAACCTATGTTAGGCACATAGTTCAAGGAAAGAGAGGGAATGCTGAATTCATGGGTGCTAAGTTGTCATCCCACAAGAATACACACACACATATATATATATATATATATATATATACACATATATATATGCTTCCCAAAGAGATGCAAGTCTTACCAAATTATTTTAATGCATTCTTAGGCTTAAAAGCCAAACATCATTAATAATAATTCATACTTAGGATCAAATGCCAAATTATAGTTCATAATCATAATACTCATGAATAGGAATTGCTCATTCATAAATACAAGATGGTGCAAGTGCCCAAGATGCTCAAAGAGCCATAATCAATAGACATTTATGTGATCACATTCTTGTCATAACTATAATTTTATCAAAATCATTTCATAAAAAATAATTGGTCTTAACCCACTCATAATTTTCATAAAATCCAATATTCATGAATGTATATGCTATGAATGATATGAGAGTAGCTTGGGTAATATGGATTCAAATTAAATTCAACAATACATTATAAGATTCAAATAAAACATAAGTAAAATTTACATTAAAAAACATAATATAGACTACCCATGCATAAAACAAGTTTTGAAGGGGAAATGCATACTCATATCTTCATAAATTCAATGTAAATAATCATAATAGGGCTTAAAGTAATTTAAAATCATAAATAAAGTACAATCCACACCTCAATTAAATTTAAATAATCATAATAATAAAAATCCATTTTTAAAGTAAGGTTAAATTCATGAAAATTTCTTGAAAAGATTTGGGTCTCCTTGGTTGAAAGGAACAAAGGATCAAAACTCACATACCTTGACCCAACAAAGGAGTTTCAAGAGAAATTTGAAGAAGAATTGAAATTTGCCTTAATCCCCAAATTTGAATCCACAAGAGTTGTTGAGAGGAATTTTAGAGTGTTTTTCAATTGTGAGGAGTGACTTTGTATATTAGGAATGGTGTTTAGATCATTAGGATGTTTTTAGATAGCATAAGAACTCCCAAAAGACCATTAGGATAAATCGATTTTATGAAAATGCCACTAATGAAATGAGTAGAAAATTTAATGTTACCACTTCAAGGAAGGGTTCACAGCCATGTGGCACTACACGGTATGTGTACCAGCCCATGAACCCACACTTAGACAAATTTATCTTGACAGAGGTTCGGAACCATAACCCAACACTTAGAATTTTTTTAAGTTAAAGTCATCCATATGGAAGGGCCACATGGCCCATGTGAAGCTACATGGGTCGTGTAGGTGCCTGTATGCCTACACTTGAAAACAAATAGATAATTTACGAGATGATGATTCTATACTAAGAAAATTTCTCAATTCGGAAGTTATACAGTTGACGATCAGCCCGTGAACCCTCACACGACACGTGAAGGTGACCGTGTGACCACACTATGCTCAAACCATGGATGTTTCAAGGTTAAGTCTATCACATGGCCCTCAACACGGTCCGTGAAGTGTCACACAACCCTTGTAAGGCCCAAGTGTTGTGTCCCTTAGCCCGAAACTCCACACCAATGCCACTCACTCAAAATTAAGGCCAAGTATAACTTCACTAGATGCCACATGGGCCGTATGACCTCACACAGACCGTGTAGTCTCCCTTAAGGTGACACTTGGTTTAAATTTTGCAAAAAATGACATTTTCAAGCTCCGAAAAGTTGTACAATTTTGGTTCATTAAATTTTCCTACTCGACCTCTTGGAATAATTTTGACTCAAGAAGATGAAAAAGGGCACATGTATGGGCTCAATCCAATATGTTAACTAGCCTTACATATCTGAGAAATTTAGATTCTTGGAAAACCTTGAAGAACTCAATACAACCTCTTAAAACTCTAGCTTTTCTCCTATTGAAACCTTATTCAAAGTCTTGAGAATGTGTTTACATGTAATGAGGTTGAATGGTGATGTTTAAGGATTTAATTAGGTATAAAATCAACAAGTGTAGGCTAAGAAAGAATGTGAAAGGAATAAAATTGCCCTTCTTAAAAAGTTGCCCAGGTCATCTGTGGTCCATAAAAGCCTCTATGTGTCATAGAAATCCTTCTGTGAAAACTGGTAGCTTTCGAGGTCCTAAAATGCTGGGTCCAAACTACATAAAGTAGGGACTCCTACAAATCATGATTGGGTAGGTAGGTATTTGGACTCAAAAACTTTCTTGGAAAATATTTTCATGAGTAGGAAGTGAGGACTCATAGTTTGAACTATAACCAGTAGTTCAGGGGTCGTAGATGCTGACCCAGTGTGACATCCCACAACTCTATCTTTTACATGCACCTATGTTTAGAGACTCCTTCTAGTATATGGGAAGTGGATTAGCCTCACAAGAGACCTCTAGTACTTAGCCAAATTCAAAACCTTTAGCACACAAAGAATTAGGTGGATTACCATCAGATTATACAAGAGTCAACTTTGAATGTCCATAAACTTTAGGACACAAAGAATTAGGTGGCTTTTGACCTACCAAATGAATAATATTTGAGTTATATTTCCAACGCCATCAATTTTACTTCATTTGGAGTTAGGAGTAAATAGTTATGACCATTTTATCATGGACTACCAGTGTAGAGTGAAATTACAACCAGACTTACATATCATGGTTTGAATGATAGCTCATCCTATTAACTCATGAAAAAACATCAAAAGACCCATTTTTGACAACCCAACTTCATAGACCCTACTACAGGTTGTAGATGCTTCTACAGGCAATGGTATAGGCTCGTTAAATGGATCCAGAAACCACGAAATTAGCCCAAAAGTTTGGGATAGGTTTCTATGGACCGTGGAAGTTTCTACAGGTTGTAGATTGACCCGTGAACAACTTTGACAACATTTTTAAGAAGTGTTATTTGTTCCCACCTATTCAAAGCCTTAACTTGACGTTTTTATACCTAATAAGTCCTTAAACATATTTGTTCAACTCTTTTATTCTAAAATACACTCTTCAACTTAAAGTGAAAAGCACCCTAAAAATGTGCTTCACAATCCTTATAATCATAATTTTCATATATCTCATAATTCGTGCGTGAGATCGAAAAACTGACTTTATATTCTCGATCAGGAGGAAAAATTGAGTTAACAATGGGTATAATCCAGATTTTAGAGGAACTATAGCAAAAAATGATTTTTGATAATTTTCTATTTTCGAGTAACATCCGCGTCTTGGCCGCGACGCGCTAGGGGTGCGAAGTAGTGTAATTTTCCTCTTTGTGTTTGATCTGTCTCGTGGACTAAACGCAGATTAGTACAATATTTTTCTTAGTTTTTCCTATGTGCCCAAGAGCATTGGGGTCATACCCCCATGCTCACTAGAACGTGAAATCATCCATACCTAGCCATTTTTAAACTTTATATCTCACAAAACCCTCACTCAAACCCCTCTAAGACTCTATTAATTCTCCCATGCAAATCGAAGGATCTCAAGCTCAACTTTGGAACTCAAGGATTCATTTCAAGCTCTAAATTAACTTCAAGCTCACCTCAAAAAATTCAAGGTTTAAGGTATATGGGTTTTATCCGTATGGTCCCTTTCACCCATGGAGCCCAACCTTTTATTTTTATGAAAATTGCATGTTTGCAAGTTATATTACATATGAGTAATTTTTTATTATGAATTATGAGCTTAAATTATGTTGGGATTTTATGAAATATTGATTGATTATGCATGACTATCTATTTCAAGCTTATAACATGAATTGATCTTGCCCATTGAGACTATGGATGTTTTGAATTATGAAACTATGAGCTGTTATGAGCTTTTGTGATGTAGTTCAAGGTACCCTACATGAGGATTTTAATACATGTCGGTTGGTTGGTTTACATTAAGTTTATTCATCTTATTTTACTCTTCAATTGCATTATTTTTAACAAGTATCATGAACCCACCAAGTGTGTGATAATGACATGACAAGAATTTTCAAGTTATAGATGATCTATTACATGATTTACAAGTCAAGTTTTTTCATGATGATTAAGGTCTTTCAAGTATGTATTGAATTTATGAAAGGTATCTATGATTTTAAAAGTATCAAGTGAAGCCCTATTTCAAGATTTTTACCTCTTGTTAGCCATTCATGTTGAAGCAAGGGTTCATGTATTATTATTATCTACACTTATGTTCAAGTTAGGCTCACTACTGGAGGTCAAGCACGTTTCAAGAGCTACTTATATCACGTTTCCATGTTTCTTACAAGTTATACAAGTTATGATAATTTCAAGTATTACATGGGAATTGACTTAGAGCCGATTGAGGCTTAAGATAGGGGCTCAACTCAAGGGGTCCTTACATAAGGTCTTTAGTCTCTAAACTATAAGCCACCATAGGATTATGATTATTACCCTTCCTCTACTAGTGGATCCATCTAGTCATGTTATCATATTTGGTTTGCCTTGGCAAATAGACCACACCTAGCCGGGGGTTGTATAAATATATATATTGTGTAAGATGAATGATTTACAAGCATATTTTATTATGAGCATTGATCATGCATGCCATATTGATATTACATATCTATTGCTTATGATTATGCATTTTGACCATATTGGCTTATGTTTCGTTGCATTGCATCCCGCATACTTAGTACATTCAAATATACTAACACATACTCAATGCCTACATGATACTACTATGTAGGGACCGGAGATCCTTTTGATCATCCTCCACGTGGCTAGTTTGATATTTCAGAGATAAGCATTAATGAGTCCTCAAATTCAAGGATACTATCTACATTACTCTTGCTATTTTTCAGACATCATTATGTTGAACACTTGTTAATATGAGGGTTAGCACGGAAAGTGTCTTAGACTCCACTTCATTCTAGGCTAGAGGTGTTGTTAGATATTATGATGTACTTATGTTATGAGCTTGACTCTTTATGCTTTTATGAATATCAAGATCTCCCTTAGTTTCACTTATCTTTTTATTATATCTCTTGTTGTTTCTTATTTTGCTTACATGACCAAGGATGTGTAATTGATATAGTAAGAGGCTTCTTTGGGTCTCTTCGAATTCCCATTCCCCGTGTCACGTCTACGCCCTAGGCTTGAGTCGTGACATAGAACAAGGTTTCAAGGGGAGAAAAAACTAGGGTTCCAAGAGGATCATGTGAGTTCTTCCAAGCCATTCGAAAAATCAAAACTTCTAGGTATGTAAGGCCAACTAGAACATGGATTATGTTCTTCCATATGCCCTATAAACCAAATTGATGGAGTTGTAGATGAATTGAGTCTTCCGTGAATGTCTTTTGAAGGGTTTTCTTACATCCTAATGTATTCCTATTTAATCATGAATGAATTATAATTTTTTTTAATTAAATACTTGAAATAGACGATTTTACCTTTCCACAAGAACCCTAGAATGAATTCTTATTATTTTACATATTGCACTTAAGTAGGTATGAATGAGTATGATTTGATCCCAAAAGAGTCCATAGAATCTCTAAATGCTTTAACTCTATCTTTGTTTCCTAAATACTATTAGTTAGAATGATACATGATAGAAAGTCTATATGAGTCAAGAGCTAAATCTTAAAAGAATGTTGCTAACCAAAGAGTTGATAGTTGATGTAATGAATTGGGTTGACAAATATCCAATGATACTAATTGAATGAGTTAACCACAGGATTGGTGTCTAATAATTATGTTGTTAAGTCTTTGGAGGAGTATTGAGCACTGAATTGAGTAATAGTAAGTCTAACTTGAACCTAATAACTACGTAGCCAGCGTAAGAGAGGATTAAATCATAAAGTCGGATGTTTCCTTATTGTCCCAAAAAGAGGACTTGAAGTTAATGATTGTGGATCCACTGATGGGATATCTATTACCCTTGCAAGGTATTGGATGGATATGAGAATTATATCACTTCATTTTATCATTACGGCTCATAGGTGATGGTTCTCGGTTAGAGAAACTCCCATATTGGTCTTGATCATACTTTGAGAGGATTGGATTAGATGGTACATGAGTTGTCATTGTCTAAATTGTATTCTTACTTTAGACTCTTGACATGCTAATTAAGTTTCCTACTTCTTGAGTTGAGCTATTTTAGTTGATATTATTCTACATTTACAATTTCATTTTGCTAGATACTCGTACATTCCATGTACTAAAGTCCATTTTTGCATGCATCTTTTCATGATGTAGAGATAGGTACTAGAAATCATCAATAGGTGTCCCATTGAGGACCCATTTGCATTCAGCATATCACAAGTCCTCCCCAAATTTTGAACGATATCATTTTTCTTTTGTAGCTTTGAGTTTAGACTTATTCTATTCTATTTTTTGAGTTAGCAATAGGTTTGACATTGGCACCACTTTGTCGATGAATAGAGGTTTCATAGACTAGATTGTCGAGTTGTGATTGGATTATGTTTTTCTCTAGTTTCTTTCATACTAATCTTACTCAGTTAATTGACATACGATTTGGCCCTTTGGCCTTTTATTATTGAATTATTATTGTTTTTTATTAAGTATACTTGATCATTGATATCTTCCGCTATTAGAATGTGAGCGAATGCATATGATAGGGCCAAGTGGTTCACTTGGGGGCTCAAAATAGTCTCTAAGTGCCAGCCAAGCCAAGGATACCCTCCCAAGGAGTGATAAACTTTGTATCAAAGTACAGAGTTCGAGCGCCCTAGGGAGTCTATGAAGCTGTGGCTAGTAGAGTCTTATTTATGGGTATGATATGCACCACACTTTATAAGCAGGAGGCTATAGGATGGTAACACTTCTTTTGTAATATGAGTTTGTCAGATAGAGTTTAACTTTATTAGAGTATCTATCTAATTTTTCCATTACGCATTTGCTGATCATGACTCTTAATTGTATCGCCACCCAAAGAGATGCTTCAGTAAGTAACACTGACAATTCCTAACTAGATGTGTCTACTCAGATGGACACAAGAGGCTGAGGTCAACATGATAGAGTCATTAGGGCTCCCCAAGCACCTACTACTTTGCCTACTCCTACCATAGAGGATGACTTTAGAGGAGGTAACACTATGCTCACCCAATTGGTGGCCACTTAGAATGGGAATCAGAGTTCACAGGCACCTAGTTCTAGCTCCCAAGAGTTAATTGCTGCAGTGATACTTATCAATTTCCTGAGGATAAACCCACCAATCTTCACAGGGTCTAAGGTTGAGAAAACCCTCAAAATTTTATTGATGAGATGTGGAGGTGTTGAAAAGCATGCTTGCGATTAAGACTGAAGGAGTTGAAGTTGCTTCCGATCAACATAAGGATGTGGAAAATATTTAGTGCAATCAATAGGAAGACAACCAAGCTAAGGACGTTGTAGATAAGGATGTCAAGCCTACTATTTGGAATGACTTTTAGAGAGCCTTTCTTGACCACTTATTTCCACAAGAGTTGAGGTACATGAAGGTTAAGGAGTTTGTTAACATGAAGCAGAAAGGGATAGGTGTCAAAGAATATAGCCTCAAGTTTAAATAGTTATCAAAGGATGACCTAGATATGGTTCCTCACGTAAGATCTAGAATGAGGAAGTTCAGATCTGGATTGGGCAAGCATATGAAAAATGAGTGAAAAGTTACATTGTTTATTCTAGGCATAGACATCTCTTGGCTTATGGTATATGCACAACAAGTTAAGGGGGATAAAAAGAGGGATAGGGAGGAACATTTGAGCAAGAATGCTAAGTCAGTAGGGCGTGACCCTATCCCGGATAAGCAAAGTACTAATTTTTGAAGAGATCTTCGAGTTATATGCCATTCTCAATAGGTGTACTAGCTCCTAGTAACAGGTATGATTACAAGTCTCAGGATCATCAGAATTCCAAAGCTCAGGGTTCACAATCCCAAGCTAGTTTGACTCAAGGTTCAAGAGGGAAAACACCATGTGGCAAGTATAGAGGACTCTATCTAGGTGAGTTCCATGAGGGCACAAATGCTTACTATAGATACAAACAGACTCGTCACTTCCAGAATGAGTACCAAATAAAAGGCAGGGTGAAGGAGCTAATAATGCTTAGTCTTCGATAGCACCACTAGCTAGTGATATTCACAACAGTGTCACTACTAATACAGGTGGGGCTACAAAATATTTGTATGAGATGGGCAACTGATAGGATATGGAGGTTGCACTAAATATTGTCACAGGTATGCTTCGAGTCTTTGCCAATGATATGTATCCCTTGTTTGACCCAAGTGCTACTTTATCATTTGTAATTCCATATATGGCTAGTAAGTTTGAGATCCTTCCTGAATGTCTTCTTGAGACCTTTAGTGGTTTTACTCCTTTTAGTGAGACCATTCTACTTGATAGGGTATATCGTGATTACAACGTGTCTATCTATCATAGAGATACTTTTGAAAACTTAGTTGAGTTAGAGATGATTGACTTTGATGTGATTCTTGGCATGGACTTGTTTTCTGCCTATTATGCCTCTATTAATTGTAGAACTCGGATAGTCAAATTTTAATTTTTGATAAGTCTATTATAGAATGGAAGGGTACATAATTCTACATTGCATAGGAGTAAGTTTATTTCCTACCTTAGGGGCCAAATGGTAATCTTTAAAGGGTGTATCTATCACCTCATGCAAGTTAAGGCTGATGATGTAGAGACTCCATCCTTTGAGATAGTTTCAGTTGTTAATGAGTTTCCTGATGCCTTCCCTGACAATTTGCTTAGAGTCCCTCCTGATAGGGAGGTCAACTTTTGGAATAATGTTTTGCATAAGACCCATACTATCTCCATCTTGTCATATAGAATGGTTCCCATGTGAGTTGGAAGAACTGAAAGAGTAATTGAAGGATCTGTTGGATAAATAATTTATTAGAAAGAGTTTCTCTGCGTGGGGCACTAAGGTCTTATTTATGCCAAAGAAAGATAGTTCCCTCAGAATGTGTATAGATTATGGCAATTGAATAAGGTGGTAATTAAGAACAAATATCCTCTTCCAAGGATCGATAACTTAGTTGATCAACTTCAGGATGCCACTATTTTCTCTAAGATAGAACTTACATTAGGCTATCACCAGTTGAAAGTGAGAGAATATGACATCTGTAATATGTCTTTTTGGACCTATATGGTCACTTTGTGTTTTTGATAATGTACTTTGGATTGACCGATGATACTACTGGTTTCATAAATTTAATGAATAGTGTATTCAGACAATACCTTTATATATTCCTGATTGTGTTCATAGACGATATTTTTGTGTACTCTAGAGATGATTAAGAGCATGCTAATCACCTTGGAATTGTTCTTTAGATGCTAAGTACAATGAGTTATATTTTAAATATTCTCCAAGTGTGAGATTTGGCTCAAGTACCTAGCTTTCCTAGGCCATATTGTTTTGGGTGATGATATTCGAGTCGATATGCAGAAGATTAAGGCAGTTAAGAAGTGGCCTAGACCCATCTCTCCAACTAACATTAGAATTTTTCTAGGTTTAGATGGTTCTACCTTTGATTTGTTGAGGGATTCTCTTCTATTTCCTTACCATTGACTAAATTAACTCAACATAAAGTTGAGTTTTAGTGGTCCATTGAGTGTGAGAAGTATTTTTAAGAGTTGAAAACCATATTAGCAACAACACCAGTGTTGACTTCACCTGACGGAACTGATGATTTTGTGATCTATTGTGATTCTTGTAGAGTGGGATTAGGATGTGGTCTGATGCAGAAAGGTAATGTTATATCTTATGCTTCCAAACAACTTAACATCTACGAGAGGAATTATCTAACTCATGACTTAGAATTGGCTGTGGTAGTACTTGCACTCAAGATTTATCACCACAACTTATATGGAGCACATGTTGATGTATTCATAAACCATAAGAGACTACAATATGCCTTCACCTTGAAGGATCTTAACTTGAGACAAAGCAGATAGCCTGAGTTTCTCAAGGGATACGACATGAGCATCCTCTACCACCTAGGTAAAGCTAATATGGTTATTGATGCTTTTAGTATGTTGCCTATAAGAGCATCGCTCATGTGGAAAAAGAGAAGAAAGAGTTGGCAAAGGAACTGCACAGATTAGTATGAATGGGAGTTCAACTTAATGAATCTAGTGAGGATCGAATACTTATGCATAATGGGTCTACATCATCCCTTATAGTAAAGGTAAAGAAGAATCAAGACAAACATTCCATCTTACTCTAGTTGAAAGAAAATGTACATAAGCAGAAAATGATGTCTTTCATCAAAGAGGAAGATGGGGTATTGAGATACCAAAGTAGATTGTGTATCCAAGATGTCGATGGTATTTCGAAAAGGATCATGGTAGAAGCCCATAACTCTAGATATTCCATCCATCTAGGGTCTACAAAATTGTACTATGACTTGAAAGAGGTTTATTGGTGGAGTGGAATAAAGATACATATTGCAGACTTTGCTTCTAAGTACCAAACTAACAATCAGTAAAAGTTAAGCACCAAAGGTCAAGTGGAGTAGACTAAATTTTGAAATTCCCTAATGGAAGTGGGAGATAATCAATATGAATTTCATCACAGGCTTATCGAGGTCTTGTAGACAGTATGATTCCATCTGGGTGATATTTGATTGGATGACTAAATTAGTCTATTTCTTAGTTGTACCATCATATCAAATTGGGGAGCTTAATTCACAGCCCAATTCTGAAAGACCTTTCAAAAAGGCCTAGATTCAAAGATGAACATTAATGTTACTTTCCACCCTCAAATTGATGGCCAAGTATAGCATACAATAAAGACCTTGGAGGACATGTTAAGAGCATGTGTCATTGACTTCAAAAGCAACTAGGATAATCATTTATCCCATATTGAGTTTGCCTACAATAACAACTTTCATTCAAGTATCCAAATGGCTCCTTATGAGATTCTCTAAGGGAGGAGATATAGATCACTAATTGGATGGTTTGAGGTAGGTGAAGCAAGGATGATTGAGCCAGAATTAGTACACCAAGATATGAAGTAAGTAAAGATCATCAAAGAGAGATTAAGAACAATACAAAGTTGCTAGAAGTCCTACACTAATGTTAGGTGAAGGGACCTAGAGTTTGAAGTGAATGATTGGGTATACTTGAAAATATCACCCCATGAAGAGTGGCATGAGATTTGAGAAAAAAGGGAAGTTGATTCCTCGATAAATTGGTCCCTACAAAATTATGAAAAGAGTGGGCAACACATTATGAGTTAGAGCTATCATAAGAGCAACTAGTCATCAATCTGGTCATTAATATCTCTATGCTTAAGAAGTATTTGGGAGATATATCCTTGGTTGTGCCTATGAAGGAATTAGGGTGAAGGATAGTTTGAGTTATAAGGAGATCCCAGTTCAAATTCCTTCCCAAGTTCGCAAGTTGAGAACTAAAGAGGTTGCATATGTAAAAGTCTAATGGAGAAGTCAATCTATTGAAGAGGCCACATAGCAAGCTAAAGACGATATGAAGGTAGATACTCCAACCTATTCATACATCTTAATAATGAAATTGATGGTAATAATTCATTTCTTTTCTCTGAGTTAGTTCCCTATTATTAAGTTGGGTTCTTATCTCTTAGTTCATGCTCCTCTTGAGTCTACGAGTCTTTAAGTATATAAAGTATTTAGTTGTATTCCTACCTAATGATAATTTTAGAAATAATCTTTCAATTGTGAATCATTAGTTGAAGTTGATTTCAAAGTATGAGTACTCGAGTATTTGAGTATTTGAGTTCTGAATGGTGTTCGTGCTTGATAGGTCTCCTAGTTACTCATCATTCGAGGATGAATGATCCCAAGCGGGAGATATTGTGACATCCCATAATACTATTACTATGTGCACCTGTGTTTTTACAACTATTCTTATATATAGAAAGTGGATTAGGGTCGTAAGAGATCTCTAGTACTTAGCTTAAGTCAAAACTTTCCTATCAATTGAGTTTCTAACGTTAGATTATACAAGGGTCAACTTTAAATGATCATAACTTTTATCACACAAATAATTAGGTTGTCTATGAGCTACCAAATGAAATATCTTTGAATTAGCTTTGCAACACCAATAATTTCACCTCATTTGAACTTTGGAGTAAAATATTATGGCCATTTTACTATAGATTGTTAATGTAGTGTGAAATGATTACCCTACTTATGTGCCATGGTGTGAATGAAAGCCCGTACTTTAGATTGCTAGTGCATTGTGAAAAACTTCAAAAAGTCCATTTTTGAGCCCCCAAATTGATAGAACCAACTACGAGTCATAGATGCTTCTGCTGGCTGTGGTTTGGGCTAGTGGAATGGATCCAGAGAACCTAAAATCTTCCAAAACCTTATGGTAGGTTTCTATGGTCCATAGATTGACTCGTATATGACTTTGATAACATTTTTAAGAAGGATTATTTTTGTCTTCATCCACCCTTTAAAGTCTTAACTTGATATTCTTATACTTAAATAAGTCCCTAAACATATCTATTCAACTCTTTTACACTAAAAACACATTCTTCAACTTAGAGCAAGGTTTCAATGGGAGAAAAAACTACAGTTTCAAGAAGAAATAGTGAGTTCTTCCAAGTCATTTCAAAAATAAAAATTCTAGGTATGTAAAGATAACTAGAACATGGATTATGTTCTTTCATGTGCCCCATAATAAGAATTGATAGAGTGGTCAATGAATTGAGTCTTCCAAGAATTATTTTTGAAGTTTTTTTTAAATCCTAATGTATTGCTATATAATCTTTCATGAATTACTACTATTATGAATTAAATACATAAATAGATGATTTTATATTTCTACGTGAATCCTTGAATGAATTCTTATTATTTTACATATTGCACTTAAATGGGTATGCATGAGTATGATTTAAGCCTAAAGACTCTATAAAATTCCTAAATGCTTTAACTCTACTTGTTTTCCTTAATACTATGAGTTAGAATGATGCATGATCTAGAGTCTTTATGAGTCAAGAGATAAATCATAAACGAATGTTTCTAACCAAAGAATTGATAGTTGATGTGAGGAATTGAGTTGAAAAATGTGCAATAAGACTAAATGAATTAGTTAATCATAGGTTTGGTTTCTTGCGAGCATGTTTAGTCTTGGGGGGACTATTGAGCACTGAATTGAATAAGAGTAAGTAGTGCTCGAACTTAATAACTACGTAGCCAGCACAAAAGAGGATTGATGCATAAAATCAGATATTTCCCTATTTTCCAAAAGGACTTGATATTACTAATTGTAGATCCACTATTGGGATGTAATTTACCTTGACAAGGTATTGGATGGACATGACAACGATATTGATTCGTTGTACCATCACTGAGTTATAGGTGATTGTTGTTATTTAGAGAAACTCTTATATAGGTCTTGATAGTACTCTAAGTGGATTGGATTAGATGGTATATGAGTGGTCATTATCTAAATTGTGTTCTTACTTTAGATCCATGACAAGTTGATTGAGTTTCCTACTTATTGAGTTAAACTATTTGAGTTGAAGTTATTCTACATTTACATGTTTTATTCTGTCGTTTTACATACTCATATATTCCACTGATATCCATTTAGGCTTGCCTCTTTTCACGATGTAGAGACAGGTACTAGCGGTCATCAATAGGCACCCCGTTGAGGACATATTTGCATTCAACTGATCGATGAGTCCTCGCCTACTTTCGAAGGATATCATATTTCTTTGCCAGCTTTAATTTTAAACTTATTTTATGTTTCATTTTGCCATTTTATATACTCGTATATTCCACTGATATCCATTTAGTCCTGTATTTTTTCATGATATAGAGACAGGTACTAGCAATCATCAATAGGAGCCCCGTTGAGGACCTATTTGCATTCAGCGGATTGGTGAGTCCTACCCTGCTTTCGGAGGATATCATGTTTCTTTGCCATCTTTGATTTTACACTTATTTTATTCTATTTTGAGGTAGCTATAGGTTTGTCATTGGCACCACTTTGTCAATTGATAGAAGCTTTATAGATTAAAATGTCAAGTTGTGATTAGATTGTGTTTTTTACTAGTTTCATCCATATTGGCCTTACTTAGTTGATTGATAGATGGTTAGGTCTTTGTCCTTTGATTATAGAATTATTATTGCTTTTCATTAAGTATACTTGATTGTTGATGGCTTCCACTATTAGATTGTGACTGAATGAATGTGACAAGACCAAGTGGTTCTTAGGGGCAAGCAATAGTGTCTGAGTGCCAGCCACGCCAAGGATACTCTCCTGGGGCGGGACACCCAGAGAACACTGGTTTGATACTCTTCACTAAAATTGCATAACGTTTTACTTTGAACTCCAAATGAATCAATCTTTGTGGCATTTGAAAATGGATTTATGGACCCTTAATTCGATAGGTATGAGCCACTACCACTTTATACTAGGTTTGATTTAAAGGATCCCTTATAAACCTAAACAACATCTAATATATCTTGAATACTTAAGAATTGATAATAACACATATATATGACTTAGAGTTACTAGATCACCTAGTTTTTATAAAATCATATATCATAACTCAATCAATAAGAAAGGTTTTAACTCGACTTTCGACTAGCGGGTTTTTGCGACCTTTGTTCCTCTCAAAATCTCTTTTTGCACTAACTATTTGACCTTAAACACCTATTCTTAATTAAAAATTATCTGTTAAGACCTTATGCACACAAAAAGGATGGATCAATTTTAACAACAAAAAATTAACGTGTTACACCATCTGTGGTAAACAAAATTACAGCCACGGTTATCTTTTCATTGTATCTTCTTCACAATTCTTACTATGGATTCTGCTCGTGGGAAACTTTTGGGATAGAAATTTGGCCTTTATGTTGCATCCATTGCTGAAAAATCCAAACGTTGGTGCATGAGGAAGAAAAATAGAAAGGTATAAGCCACTCTTGATTCTTGGGATTCTTTCATTTTTATTAGAAAAACAAAAGCTGGTGTTTGAAGAACTTGTTTGTTTGTTCAGGTACTAGTTGGGAATAGTATGAAAAGGAAAATGAATGGTCATAAAGAAAAATTCCTAATTTATGTATAAATAGGTCCCTAGATTCCATCGCTTCTCATATTTTTATGTAAGGATCATTTTTTATAGTGCAAACCACCCAATGGTCTACCTACAACTTCGTTAATTTGCAAATTAGATATGTCCTCAATAATGAACTATGAAAACCTTACCAGCACACAAATATCAACTTTGTTCTAACACCCCTTGCTAATCTAACAACTTAATTTATTATCGAACATAAAACACACATCTTGTACTTTGGAATGCCTCGTAATTATAATTTCAATATATATCAAAATCCATGTATGATATTGAAAATTTGACTTAATATTCTTGATCAGGGGGCAAAATTGAGTGGAAGATGGGTATAACCTTGATTTTAAAGGACCCATAGTGAAATTTCATTTTCGCCAACTTTGCAATTTTCAGTGTGCATTCGTATTGGCTCTGCGATGCGTGCCCCTCATGGAGTAGTGTTACCACTTCCTTAATATTCTACTTTTGGCCTAACATATTGAGGTCTTGGTCCCATGCCCTCATATGCGTGAAAACACCTATACTTAGCTATTTTTCACTTAAAAATACTCTCAAAACCCTCCCTAACACAACCAAATATTTCATCAAAATTCAATTGTCCCAAGCTTAATTCCGGATCTCAAGAACTTCATTCAAGCTTTATGTTCTCTTCAAAACTACATCAAAAAAATACCCAAGTTTAAGGTATGTGGGTTTCAACCATTGGGTCCTTTCACCCATGGTGCCCGACCTTCCTTTTTATGAAAATAACATGTTTTCAAGTTATATTACTTATGGCTATTACTTATATGAGTTATTATTACAAATTATGTTGGGGTTTCATGAAATGATGATTGGAAACACATATCTACCTATTTCATGCTTATACTATGAGATGGTTTGTCTACTATGACTATGCATGTTTTGAGATATGAACTATAATCTATTATGATGTTTGATGAGGGATTTCAAGCTATCTTGCATGAGGGTTTTACCATGTGTTGGTGGATGGATTTAAATTAAGTTTTCTCACATTATTTCACTCTTGAATTGCATAAGTTTGAACTAGCTATGCGCACCCGTCAAGTGTTTGATAAAATGTCTTGTTATGGATTCTTGAGTAATTGATGATCTATTTCATGGCTTGTGAGTTAAGTGACTTTATTATGATGAAGGGGGATATATATATATTGAATTCATGAGAAGTATCTATAGTATTGCATGTTGACCATACCTTGTTGCGGGGTGACATGCCCAACCAACTTGTGAGGGGGTGACATGCCTTGACCACCTTGTCGGGTGGTGACATGCACATACTACCATGTTGAGGGTTAGATACCTTCACTACCTTATCAGGGGTGTCATTCCTATACTATCATGTTGAGGGGTAGATACCTTGACCACTTTGTCAGCGGTGTCATTCCCATACTATCATATTGAGGGGCAGATATCTTGACCACCTTGTCGGAGGGTGACATGCTCATATTGCCATATTGACTAGTATGTACCTTGACAACCTTGTCTGGGGGTAATATGCCCGTACTGCCACGTTTAGTGGAGATACCTTAATCACTTTCCAAGGGGTGACATGCCTTAGATTCCAAGTAATAGTTTGCTTGGTCTTTGATGATGGTCCCTTCATACATAATAATATGTTCTATGCGAGCATGTTTTACTTTAAACATTAATCATACATGCCATATTGATATCATACTATATCTCATTTATGCTTATGCATTTTGATTATGTTGTCCGTCACTTATTGCATTACATCCTACATACTTAGTACATTCAAATGTACTAACGTATACTCTATGCCTACATGATGTTAACATATAGGAACCGGAGCTCCTCACGATCATCCTCCACGTGGATAGTTTTGTCCTCTTGAAGATAAGATTTTGGTGAGTCCTCAAGTTTGGGGACACCAACTTTGCAGTCTTACTTTTGCTATCTCTTCATGTAGAACTTTGATACTATTAGGGTGAGCCTAGAAAGTGTCTTGGCCCCTACCCAATGTATGCTAGAGATGTTGTTGGAATAGTTAATGTAATTATTCTATGATCTTGACGCTTGAATGTTTTACGGTTATCAAAGGCTTTCCTTAGCCCCTTTATCCTTATTTATATCTCTTATTTTTGTTATTTTGTTTCCACGATCGAAAAAGTGTGCCTGATATGCTAGGAGGGTTGTTTAGGGTACCTTTAGGTTCCCCATTAACTGTGTCATGTCTAGGAACTAGACTTGGGTTCTAACAAACATGATATCATAGCAATAGGTTGTTAACTGTCCTCAGAATCTAACACACAACGTCAATTAGAGTTTTGTTCATAGTTGAGTGCACCACAACTATGAGCAAGAGGCTATGAGGCATTTTAGAAAATCTTTTCCTTATTTTTGATCTATGTCGTGATAAAGAAGTCAAGGTAATGCTTTCCCCTGATGAACGTTCTTTACTATTTTAGATCATGCCTATTCCAAGAATAAGAAGAGCCCATTCACCAAGGAGCAACTAGCCTCTCTCGCTCCTCAAGCTTCTCAAGATGGGTAGTGGTCCATGAAGAGTTCTGGGATGCTACAAGCATGTTGGCCCATGCCATGACTAATCAAATCAACAAAGGGGCACAAGCCCTTCTTGCTCCTACACCAGCCTCTAGAGTGAGGGACTTTACAAGAATGAACCCACTAAAGTTCTACGGGTCTAAGGTGGATGAGGACCCTCAAAAATTTATTGATAAAGTGTATAAAATGTTGTTTGTAATAGGTGTTGACTCATAGGACAAATCATAGTTGGTGGCCTACCAACTCAAAGGGTGGCTCAAACTTGGTTCACCCAATGAAAGATAGAGAATGGGAATGACAATATTTTCCATTGGGAAGTGTTTAAGGCAGCATTTCTCAACCGGTTCTTCCCTTTTAAGCTATGCGAAGCCAAAATGATGGAATTTATGAATCTAAAGCAAGGGTCCATGAGTGTGAGGGAGTATGCCCGTAAGTTCAACCAACTCTCCAAGTATGCTCCACAATTGGTGGCATAGCCAAGGTCTAGGATGAACAAATTTATGATAGGTGTGTCCGACTTGGTTAATGAGGAGTGTCGTGCCACCATATTGACAAGTGATATGGATTTGTCCCGCCTCATGACATATGCCGAATAATTATATAGGGGAAATAAAATGAAGAGGAGTAGTAGTGAGGCTAAGAGGGCCTATTTTGAAGGTGGATTCCAAAATCCTAAGGGTGGCCGATTTCCTCAAGGTCGCAAATTCCAAGGCCAAGGGTCTTCCAATGCTTCTAATAGAAGGTTTGCTAATGATAACCAAAGGGTCGAAGGTTGAGGTGGTGTGGTGTCTAACTCTATGTGCCAAAGATGTGGTAGGAACCATAATGGCCCATGTATAAGAAACTCAAATGTTTGTTTTGATTATGGTAAAGTGGATCATAAGGTGATTGATTGCCCACGTGCACAAAACAAAGGTAGAGAGGGTCGTTCATCAGGCCAAGGTACATATACGAGCCCAAAAGGAAGAGGAGGCCAACAAGGGGGTGCCCCAAGGCAAAAGTGATTTTATGCTCTTCAAGGGAGACAAGGGGTGGATGAGGTGCTTTATGTTATCACTGGTATGTTAAAAGTTTTTCATTTTGATGTGTATGTATTGATAGACTCGAGAGCCACTCTATCTTTTATTACTCCTTTTGTTGCCAAAAAACTCCATGTTGGCCCAAAATTATTATGTGAACCATATGAAATGTCTACCCCTATTGGTGAGTCTTTTCTTGCTAAAAGAGTCTATAGAAATTATTTCATATTCATGTTGCATAAAATCTTGCTTTATTATTTTGTTGAGATAGATATGATGGATTTTGATGTCATTCTTGGGATCTATTAGTTGCATGCATATTATGCTTCTATTTATTGTATAAATCATAGGGTCAAATTCCAATTCCCAAATGAACCTATCCTTGAGTGCGAAAGTTATGATGTGGTGGTCAAGGGTAGATTTTTTTCGCGCATTAAAGCTCCAAAGTTGATTTCTAAGGGTTATCTCTATCATCTTGTAAGGGTTAGGGATGTTGAGCCCGAAGACCTTCCTATAGAGTCGATTTCGATGGTTAATGAGTTTTTTGTTGTCTTTCCCGATGAGCTTCCCGATGTTCATCCCAAAAGGGAAATAGATTTTTACATAGACCTTCTTCCCAATACTCAACCCATTTCTTTTCCCCCTTACCGTATGGTGGAGTTGAAGACGTTGAAAGAGCAATTTAGAGATGTGTCGGAGAAGGGGTTTCTAAGTCCTAGTAAGTCACCTAGGGGTTTACTAGTGTTGTTTGTAAAGAAAAAGGATGGTTCTCTTAGAATATGTATTGATTACCAGCAACTTAATAGAGTCACCATAAAGAATAAGTACCCTCTACCAAGGATTGATGTCCTTTTTGATCAACTTCAAGGGGCTAATCACTTCTCTAAGATTGATCTTCAGTCCAGGTATCACAAATGAAAGTGAGGAGTGTGGGATTCCCAAGACGGCCTTGTGGATTAGGTATTGGCACTTTGCGTTTATGGTTATGTACTTTGGGTTGACCAATGCACTTGTTATCTTCATGGATATTATGTATAAGGTCTTTAAACCCTACCTTGACTTGTTTGTGGTGGTTTTTATTAATGATATCTTTATTTATTCCCATAATAAAGGGGAGCATGTGAATAACTTAAGGGTGGTTTTACAAATCTTGAGGGAGGAGAAGTTGTATACTAAATATGGAAAATGTGACTTTTAGTTGAAAGAGGTTACCTTTCTAGGTCATGTGGTGTCGGGTGATGGCATTAAGATGGATCCTAAGAAGACCGAGATAATTAAAAATTAGTCTAAACCTTTGACTCCATCAGATATTAGAAAATTAAAAATTAGTCTAAACCTTTGACTCCATCAGATATTAGAAGATTCTTAGGGTTAGCAGGTTATTACTAGAGGTTTGTAATTTGTTACTCTTGTATTGTTTCTCCTATTACTAAGTGACCCCAAAGAAGGAAAAATTTGTGTGGACTGATGAGTGTGAAAAGAGTTTCCAAACTATGAAAGACAAGCTTGTCACCACTCCTATTTTGTCTTTACTGGAAGGGTTAGAAGGGTTTGTTTTATATTGTGGTGCCTCCAAAATTGGTTTGGGTTGTGTTTTGATGCAAAATAATAAGGTGATATCATATGCCTCAAGACAACTTAAGGTGCATGGAAAGAATTATCATACCCATGATCTTGAATTGGCCGCCATGGTATTTGCTTTGAAAATTTGTTATCATTACTTGTATAGGGTTCATTTTGATATGTTCACCAATCATTATAGTCTACAATATGTATTCACCCGAAAGGATCTTAACTTCTTGGTTAGAACTACTTAAATATTATGATATAAGTGTGCATTATTACCCCGATAAAGTTAATGTTGTGGCCAATGCTCTAAGTAGCGTGTCTATGGGTAGCTTAGCTCATGTTGATGATGGTGGCAAAGAGGTGGCTAAAGAGGTACATCGGTTGGCTAGATTAGGAGTTGGGTTGGAAGAAGTTGATAATAATGGTATAGTGGTTGTTGATAGTTTTGAGTCTTCTTTGACTGAGGAGGTAAAGGAAAGCCAAGATCTTGACCCCTGCCTTATTAGAATTGAAGGCCTTGGTAAGATATGGTAAGGTAGAGGTGTTCTTTTAAGGGGGAGATGGTGCCCTTATATACCAAGGTAGATCATGTGTGCCTAGTGTTGATGACTTGAGAATGAAGATTCTAGATGAGTCTCATCATTCTTCCTATTCTATTCACGCTGGTTCTACCAAGATGTATAGAGGTTTGAGGGAGGTATATTAGTGGGGTGGTATGAAGGAAGACATTGGCAAGTTCATATCTAGGTTCCACAATTGGCAACAAGTAAAAGTTGAGCATTAAAGGCTGGGTGAACTAACCGAAGACATAAAGGTTCCTACTTGTAAGTGGGAGGAAATAAATACGAATTTTGTTCTTGGGTTGCTAATGACTAGAAATAATTTGGTTCTATTTCTATTGTGGTTGATAGAATGACAAAGTTGGCTCATTTCCTACCATTCAAAACTACTTATGGTGTCAATGATTATGCCAAATTATATATTCATGAGTTGGTTAGATTGCAAGGGGTGACCTTTTCTATTATATCAGACCATGTTGCTCAGTTCACTTCTCAATTTTAGAGGTCCTTCCAAAGAGGTCTTGGCACCAAGGTTAAGCTTAGTATGACCTTTCACCCTCAAATGGATGGCCAAGCCAAAAATACTATCCAATCTCTTAAGGATACGCTTAGATCTTGTGTTTTAGAGTTTAAGGGTAGTGGGATGAACATCTTCCACTAATTGTATTTGCTTACCGTAATAGTCATCGTTCAAGCATTTGTATGGCTCATTTTGAGGCTCTCTACGGTAGACGTTGTAGATCCTCAATGGGATGGTTTGAGGTGGGGGAGATAGCTTTGTAGTGTCTAGATTTAGTCATGTAATCCTTGGTGAAGGTGAGGTTGATAAGGGAGAGGTTGAAAACAGCCCAAAGTAGACAAAAGTCATATTATGATGTGAGGAGAAGGTATCTTGAATTTAAAGTTGGTGATTGAGTCTATTTAAAGGTCTCAACCATGAAGGGTGTGGTTCAATTTGGCAAGAAGCTTAAATTGATTCTAAGTTTGTGGGGCCTTATAGAGTGTTCAAAAGGATTGGTAAGGTGGCCTATGAGTTGGAGTTGCCCATTGAAATGAATATGTTTCATCATATCTTCCATGTATTTATGTTGAGAAAGTGTGTGGATGACCTAAATGCTATTATATCTTTGGATGTTATGGGTGTGGTAGAAGATAATTTGAATTATGAGGAGCTTATGGTAGAAATTTTGGATAGACAAGTGAAGAGGATGAGAAACAAGGATGTAGCTTCAGTCAAGTTTCCTTGGAGAAACCAACAAATTGAAAGTGCCACATGAAAAATCGAGGCAGATATGAGAAAGATATCTATATCTCTCCCACTCTACTCAAGCCTAAGGTAATAATTTAAGTCCCCTATATTATTTCAAGTCTTAAGTTTCAGCCTTTATGTCATTGCATGCATTCATGCTTATGTTGACAAGTTTATAGTAATTTTGACATTCATGTTGAGATTTTTGAAAATGATGTTTAAGTGTATTTCTTGCATTTAAGATGGACTGAGACATTCATGATTACTTCTCTTATGTATGCTTCTTCAACATTCAAGGATGAATGTTCCCAAGGGAGAGATATTGAATCGCCCCAAAAATGCTAGAAAATGTGCCTAGGAAATATCCATAATTCTTATTTCCATATATCTCAAAATTCATGTCTGGTATCAAAAATTCATCTTCATATTCTTGATCAGGGGGCAAAATTGAGTTGGAGATGGGTATAACCCTGAGTTTAGAGGACCCATAGTGAAATTTTATTTTCGTCAACTTTGCAATTTCCAGTGTGCATCTGCATTGGCTCCGACGGGGACCCATTGCGGAGAAGTGTTATCACTTCCTTAATTTTTCAATTTCAGCCTAAAATATTAGCGTTTTAGCCCTATGCCTTCATATGAGTGAAAACACCTATGCTTAGCCATTTTTTAACTCTATATCACTCAAAAATACTCTCAAAACCCTCTCTAACACAACCAAATATTTTATCAAAATTGAAGTGTCCCAAGCTTAATTTTGGATCTCAAGAACTTCATTCAAGCTTCAAGTTCTCTTCAAATCTACATCAAGGAAATTCCCAAGTTTAAGGTATGTGGATTTTTACCATTGGGTCCTTTCACCCATGGTGCCCAACTTTCCTTTTTATGAAAATAACACGTTTTCAAGTTATATTACTTATGGGTATTATTTATTATGAATTATGATTACAAATTATGGTGCGGTTTTATGAAATGATGATTGGAAGCACATGTCACCCATTTCGAGCTTACATTATGAGATGGTTTATCTTTTGTGACTATGCATGTTTTGAGCTATGAACAATAATCAAGGCTTTGATAAGGGATTTCAAGCTATCTTACATGAGGGTTTTACCATGTTTTGGTGGTTTGATTTACATTAAGTTTTCTCACATTATTTCACTTTTGAATTGCATGATTTTGAACTAGAATTGGACACCCACCAAATGTTTGATAAAATATCTTATTAAGGTTCTTAAGTTATTGATGATTAAATGCATGGCTTGTGAGTCAAATGACTTTATGATGATGAAGAGGGGTGTATGTATGTGTTGAATTCATAAGAAGTATTGTTACAAGTTTACCACACCTTGTTGTTAGGTGATATGCTCCACCACCTTGTGAAGGGGTGACATACCTTAACCACCTTTCCAGGGGGTGACTTGCCCGTACCACCATGTTAAGGGGCAGATACCTCGACTACCTTGTCAGGGGTGACATTCTTGTACTACCATGTTAAGGGTAGGTACCCTGACCAACTTATCGATGGGTGACATGCCCGTACTACCACGTTGAGGGGTAGATAGCTTAATCACCTTCCAAGGGGGTGACATGGATTGGATTCCAACTAATAGTTTTCTTGGTCTATGATGATGGTACCTTCCTACACACGTAATATGTTCTATGCAAGCATGTTTCACTTCAACCATAGATCATACATGCCATATGATATCATACTATCATTTTTTTATGCTTATGCATTTTGATTATGTTGCACATCACTTGTTGCATTGCATCCTGTTTACTTAGTACATTCAAACATACTAATGCATACTCTATGCCTACATGATGTTACCATGTAGGAACTAGAGCTTCTCAAGATCATCCTCCACGTGGCTAATTTTGATATCTTGAAGATAATCTTTTGGTGAGACCTCAAGTTCATGGACACTAGCTTTGCGCTCCTACTTTTGTTATCTCTTCATGTTGAACTTTGACACTATAAGGGTGAGCACGAAAAGTGTTTTGGCCATGCCCAATCCATGCTAGACGTGATGTTGGAACAATTGATGTAATTATGCTAGAATCTTGACTCTTGAGAATTTTGTCGTTATCAATGACATCCTTTAGTCCCTTTATCCTTATTAATATCTCTTATTGTTATTTTGCTTTCGTAATCGAGGATGTATGATTAATATTCTAGGAGGCTTGTTTGTGGTTCCTTCAGGTTCCCCATTCACCGTGATACATCTAAGCGCTAGACTAGGGTCGTGCCATTTCAATATATCTTAAAATCTATGCGTGATTTCAGAAGTCCAACTTCATATTCTCGATCAGGGGGAGAAATAGAGTGGGAAATAGATATAACCCAAATTTTAGAAGATCCATACTGAAAAATAATTTTTGCTAATTTCACAATTTCCAATGGCTGTCTATGCCCTGGCTGCAATACACAGGGGCATGAAGTAATGTATTTTGTCAGGCGTGATTGGTTCACGTCGTACTAGAGGCGCCAACCAGTTTAACAATTCCCTTGATTTTTCTTATTTCACCCAAGGGCATTGGGGTCATAGCCCGATGCCCACTTAAACATGAAATCTCCTATACATAGTCATTTTTCAACTCTATAGCTCACAAAACCCTCTCTATAACCTCTCCAAGATTTTATCAATTCTCTCATTCAAATCTAAGGATTTTAAGCTCAACTTCGGAACTTAAGGACTCATTTTAAGCTCCAAGTCTAATTCAAGTTCATTTCAAGGAATTCAAGGTTTAAGGTATATGAGTCTTCATCCATGGGTCCTTTCACCTATAGGCCAACCTTCTCTTTTTATAAAAATTGCATGTTTTCAAGTTGTATTACCTATGAAATCTCGTATTATGAAATATAAACATAAATCATGCTAGGAGTTTACCAAGTACTGATTTATTAATGCATGGATGTCTATTTCAAGCTTGTCCATTAGTTGATTTTGTCTATTGAGACAATGCATGTTTTGAGTTATGAAACTATGAACTATTATGAGCTTTTGTAGTTTTACTACTATATTGGTGGGTTGATTTGCATTGAGTTTACTCATCTAATTTACTCTTGAATTGCACGATGCTAAACAAGTATCATGAACCTACCATGTGTTTGATAAAATAACATGAAAAGAATTCTCAAGTTAGTGATGATCTACTACCTGATTTACAAGTCAAGTGACGTTATGATTATTAAGGGCTTCAAGCATGTATGGAATTCATGAAAGTATCTATGATGTTATAATTATCAAGTTTAGCCCTATTTCAAGACTTTTACCTTTTGTGAGCCACTCATGTTAAAGCAAGGAGTCATGTATGATTATGATCTACTCTCACATTCAAGTTAGGCTCACTTGTATAGGTCAAGTATGTTTAAGAGCTACTCATGTCATTTTATCATATCTCTCAAGTTATTAAAGTTATGATTATTTCAAGTATCCCATAGGATATGACTTAGTACCAATTAAGGCTTAAGATAAGTGCTCGGATCAAGGTGTCCTTATATAAAGAGTTTAGTCTCTAAACTATGTGTTACCATAGCATTTTGATTATTACCCTTGCTATACTAGTAGATCCATCTAGTTATACCACACCTTGTCTAGGGGTAACATGCCTCAAGTTATTTATTGTATTGTTTACCATAGCAAGTACACCACACCTTGTCAAGGGGGTGACATGCCCCGATCACCTTATCAAGGGGGCAACATGCCTTGGATTCTAAGTAGTAGCCCGCTTGGCCTATGTTAGTTAAGCTTTCTTTCCATACGTGTATTATGTATTATATAAATTGAGTCTTTTATAAGCATAGGTTATTATAAGGATTGAATATACATATTATATTGAGAATACATTTATTTCTTATATGTATGCATTTTGAATATGATGACTTACATCGTTGTTGCATTGCATCCTGCATACTTATTACTAATGCATACTCTATGCCTATATGATATCACTATGTAGGAACCAGAGCTACTTTTGATCATCCTCCTCCACATGGCTAGTTTGGTTCTTGATGTGCTGTCAAAATACAACACATTTGGTGCCTGTAACAAGGGATTTTGTGAGTTCTTAAATCAACTTTTTATGGTTTTGGTGTGTTTTTGTGTTAATCTTGCATAAAAATTAGATTGGCATGATTTTGAAGAAAAGTTGCAGATTTTACTAAAGCATAGGCCATACGAGCCCACCTACGATTCATAGCTCAAGCTACGAGTACTCGGGTGTGTCGTAGCAAGAAACAAACACCAATAATCAGAAATCTTCTAAGTGAAAATCACTCCTATAAGGATATCCTATAAGTCATAAGACACACTATGACTCCTATAGGTGGATTGTAGCAAGATTCAGAAAGACAAAATGTTGGACCAAAAAACTGAAGGCCAAGAATATGAGAGGAACATATGAGTCGTAACTCAAGCAACAACTCGTACCTATGGGTGATACTATTTTAGTCCAAGATGCCAAGAACCTGGTACAAGACCCCGACTACGACTTGTAGGTCATCTTACAAGTCATATCTGCGAGCTTATTAGCTGTCAGCTGTCTTTTCTATGTAAATTCTAGGGTTATTTTATAAACACTATATATACTTTAAGTGAGGTTTTTAGAGGGAGTTCGACTAAGAGACATTCTACAACTATCTTTGGAACCTTTTCTTAGTTTTTAGAGTAGTTTATTGTTCTATCTTGGGAAACCCATTTTGGGCTTATTGTATTTCTATGATTAGGGGTTTACATGTATTATCTGTTTTCCTTCATTGTTATTGTTGTTTGGTGGGTGGCCAACACTATACCCCGCCTACTATCATGATCCTGACAAAGATAGTGACGAATAGGAAAAGGGAAATAGATGACAGAATTCGATTGATGTGTTCTCCTCTAATCAATGAAGCTTGACTAAGGAAAGGTTGACTGGTATAATAGGTAACTTGTTAGTTGGCACGCCATGGTTATTGACCAAGCGCCATGGTGAAATTCAATCTTTACCTTTACAAGAGGGATGGAAGAACCTAATTACCATCCTGCATGCAAATTACCAATTGTAGTTATGTTATCTAGGGTAGTAGAGTCAACAAACCATGGGGAACACAATTCCTAAGTTGTCCCTAAAATTGAGTGTTTGCTCGCGTTATAGTTATGTTTGTTTTGTTTTGTGTTTTGAATCACAAAAATTACCCATTTAGAGATTTTATTTATTGATGCTTGAAATATTTAGTAGTGAAGTCTTGTAGTCAATCCCTGTATTACTTGTGGATTTGACCCTAACCTTCAGTTAAGTTAATTACTGACGACGACCATTTTCTTATTGGAGCATGAACATAAGATGTTATCATCATAAAATTATGCACCATTGCTGGGGAACACGGCTAGGCTTTGATTTGATTTCACTATAGTTAGATCTAGTGTTAATTTCTAAACTTTCCTAGATTTTAATTTTTCTATTTGTTTTTGTTAGATAATTTTAGGTGCAGGTAGGCTGGCACTATGACTGAACAAAAGTTCTACATTGCAAATGACTTGTTGGATACTTTGTAGAGGCTCACTCTATTTTATGGGGGAAGAGTCCGAAGATCCCCAAATCCACCTATAGAATTTCACTCAAACTTTGAGGGGGATTGTTGGGACAAGACATCCTGCGTGGGAGGCCATGGCTCTTGAGGTTTTCCCCATAACTCTCTGAAGTGAAGTTGCAGAATGGTGGTCAATTCTCCCATATGATGTTTGTTCTAACTGGGGAGAAGTACAGAGAGTCTTCCTCATGAACTTCTATAAGGAGTCCAACAAGGAAAAGCTACATATCAACATCTGTAATTTCAAAAAAGTGCCAGGAGAACCTTTGGTAGTGGCTTGGGAAAGGTACAAGAAGTGGTTGGCAGAAAATCAGAACCATGGTCTAACTAATGATGAATTTGCGGCTAGCTTCTACTGAGCATTAACCTCTGAGCACCAAAGGCAGGCTTATGCATTATTCGGAGGGGACTATTAGGAATTCGTAACATGATCATTCAATAAAATCACTAAGAATATAGACAAGCTATCTGTAGTTACCAAGTCTACCAACACCTTCAAAGGAAATCGAGACCATCTACTAGTGCATCTATAGGAGCATCAAATAAACCCAACAGCAAAAATGTTGCACCTTGATCGAGGTTACTATACCAGCATTGTATCACTAATAAACTTATCCAAATTGGGCATATGCTTGAACAAGTCCTAATCAAGGTGAATGAGCAAGATAATATTGTCCAGGAGATAAAGTTTGAAGTCCTCAGATGTAACTACAAAGTGGAACAACAAACTATATTAATAAAAAGTCTTGGTGATAGGATTGAACAGCTTGCTAAGCAACTAAATGCAATCCAAGATGAACAAGAAAGAGTAGAAGGAGCAGTGATGGAACTCATGGAGAAGTATGATTATCCTTGATGGCGTAGTCCAGCCATGACATTAAACAAGGCGCATTTTAGTAGGCAACCCAAGCATCTTTTGTGTGTTGATTTATTTTGAGATATTTTGCCATATTAAAATTGTTGGATGGTAATTTCATATTGTGTTGTGATTGTTGAGACTATGAACTAGTTGTATCAATTGGAATTTTGGTGTATTTTAAGTAATATATTGCAGGAACAAACCAAGAGCTGAAGAATGGAAAAAATGCTTGTATGCAGCTTCTATGAGCAAGCCTACGAGTTATAGTGAATATTATGACTCATCATCATGCCTTGTGAAAGGAAGCAGTGAGTAGCAGAAGTTGACACATACACTAGGAGCCAACATTATGATTCATAGGGTCCCCTACGAGTCGTAAGTGAGGTTTGTAGTGTTCAGGTATGAAGTCATAATTTTCCTAAGTGTTGGGCCTGCTATGATATCGGGACCTATGAGTCGTTTGACTTCATACGACTCATAGCCGAGGTCTTGTAAGACCAATGTGCAAAATTTTAAAGCGAAAACCATTTTGAATATTAAGAGACCAATATCTCTTGGCTCTTAATGTCCCTTCATAAAGCATCCCCTTTCAATTTATAACTTCCCCCATCTTTCCTTTTCACTATTTCATTCATCTTTTCATCTTTCACCCACTAAAATTCCCCAGCAAGTGATTTGTACACCAAGAACTCTTTTGATTTTTCTTTTTCTCATCATACATTCACATATTCATCAGGTAAGTTCTCGTAGTTAAATTCAGTTTATTTGCCTGTGATAGTAAGAAAAATGTGGTATACAATTGTTTATGTCTTTATAAAAGGTCGAGTCTTGAATTTTGTCCTTGTTTGGTGATTTTTATATCTAATATTATGACAATGTTCTTTTGTTGAGTATTGTATAGATCATTATAAAGATCGCATGGGACTAAAATTGTTAGGTTGAGGGGGTTGTAGTCTTCTTTTCAGTGTACATTAATGTTGATAATCTTAGAGGAATTTTGAGCTGTTAAGAAAATTTCATGCTTTGTTTTGAAACATTTGGTAATGAAGGGTACTTATGTCTACTATTGTATCGCCTATGCCTTTGTGATGTTACCTCCGATGCTTTCTTGATTTGTTGTTGGTCTTTGTGGAAACGTTAGAGACACAAGATGGGCTCTCTATTTTCTTCTACGAAGACTCACTATGAGTCATAGTAGCCATTCATAGAAGGCAACAATCATCCTTGGTGCCTTAACCTTTTCCATGCAAGATTCACCTATGACTCGTAGCACCTATTATAAGTCATAATGGTGGTCGCATAGCCCCAATTTGAATTCTCAAAATGTCTCTGAATTTAGATAGTAGTCAAGACTATGGCTCTTAGGTAACCCTATGAGTCATACTTGTGCCTCATACCTGATTCTAGAATGTATTTTGTATTTGTTTTCTTTGTTCAATGAATCTACATTACGACTCATGGGCCTCCCTATGAGTCATACCTATACCTTGTATCGTAGCCCTGCACTTGGTTTAGTCTATTTTTAATTAAGTAATCTTAATGTTATTGTTTGATTATTTTATTTATTACTTGTTTGATTTAAACAAAACATCGTGGGACTCATGCCTTAATGTTTTGAAGATTTTTCTAAAACAATGTCTTCAAGAGGTCGAAGAGGTGTTGCACTATTTCAGGTCATCGCCTAAGGGATTAGTCCTCTATGGAGGAGCAATCAACTGAAGAGATGAATATGCACCCTGACCTTGAGGGTAACATGCCCTTAACATGATCATACTCAACCAGGATACAGATGGAAGTGGATAACAACTCCTAATCTATTGAGGAGGGTAAAGATGACGAGTCAGATGGTGATGACTCCACTTCTGATTCTATTTCTATTGAAGTGTCTCCGGCTCAACTAGAAGAGATCATACTAGGTAAGCGACATACTTCCCTAGCACTTTTGATAACCATCCTAACCCATGGCTATCAATATTAGCTTCTAAACTTGGCACACCTTTGAACCCTGAGTCTTTCAACCTTGCTTCCTCATGAAATCTCCGCACTGGCCTTCCTTAGCTCTTAGGTTCTAGTCCCTTATCTAGATCTCTTTCATTCCAAGAATACACCATCTTGTGTTTTACGGGACGGTAGAGACGATGGTGTAATCAGAATCAGCTGGATGTGAGGAATGATCTCTTGATACGTGGCAACCTTCCGAGCGATACGTGGCAACCTTCCGAGGCTCATAAGCCCATTGATGCACCACTATTAGATGAAGTCATAGTTAGGGGTGAGGTTGTTGACATCTTAGTAGAATCTATTCGAACGGTCTAATTTAGACCTATCTAAAGAGCTCCACACTGCACAGCGAAATATGATCATAGGATATCAGAAATGACAAAAGCAGTTAATCAGAATGATGTCGGGCAGAGAACGGAGTTATTAAGGTGGATAGCGTGCCAACTTTGTGAGGAAGGTGTTGAGCTAATATGGGTTACAAACCATGCAAAGCATATTCTAAAGGCCCATCTATAATTTAGGGAAATGTTTTGGTGGTCTATTATACGATGGTGCATTAAGCACACATTTACTGATAATATGATCATATTAGAGAGGGTTGTGTTGTTGGTGAGCATCTTGGCAGGGTATGACATTGATTGGGCTTGTATTATGGCAGAATAGATCTACGTGCCAGTGGTCCGCACTCATCAAGCATTGCCATTCCCCATTTTGATTCATAGATTATGCAAGGAAGCTGGTGTGCGGGTCTCTGTCCACTTAGGCCCTCATGTAGAGGCTTTCCGTATAATAGACCCCGATTAATTAAGGATGATGAAAACCCAATAGAGCTATAGAGAGCATCCCACCTCCTATGCTATAGCCATTCATGATAGAGCCTCAGATTCCAAGTTCACCTCCACCCACTATCGGCACTACTCCGGCTACTTGCAGAGCTTATACCAGTGTTTTAGATTAAGTCTGCACCATCCTCCAGTACTCCTGCACTAGCAACATCTACTTTATAGGTTGACCCTCTTTTCTCTACTATTTCATTTCAGGCTTTATTACGCAGGGTGGCTATAGCAAATGGTAGGCTATGTGAGTTGTCAGCATGGGTCCAACCATTGATTGATCAAACTGTTCGGGACTCCGAGGAGAGGATAAGGGCATTTTCTCAAAATTTAGTTGATGAGAGAGTCTGAGCAATGGATGCCTGGGTCGATGCATTTGAGACTAGAGTCCATAAGAGGCTTAAGGGAGCTAGGCCTGTTGACGTAAGAACAGTTACTGAGGAGTTGGCCAAGTTCAAGGCCAACTAATTACAGATGTTGGTAGCCCCTGTTCCAGCAACAGAGGTAGCACTAGTAGGTGATGAGGCATTTTATTGGCTCACCGACCACTCGGACACCCGTGGGAAGAGGCCCATTGAGCACAATGACCTAGAACCAACCCCAAAGAAGCTGAGACAGGAGGAGGAGCCCATACCTGAGGAGGTCATGCAAGAGTCATTGTTGTTGGCGGCCATTTAGAGAGAAAGAGAGAGAGCATACCTCACATGGAGAGGATACCTCAGAAGTAGCTACATCCAAGTAGTCGAGGAGGAGATACATCCGTAGGACCTCACAGATCAGCCCAAGACTAGTTCTTGAGCACCATGATGTTTGACCCTTTTTGACCCCAGCTCTTATTTTTCTTTATGAATATTTTATCATTGTGTTAGACAATATTGTTTTTCTGTTGGTTTTTGGATGTTTTTGTTGGATAATGTTCCTATGTTGTATTTTGGATATTACTTTTTAATTGTTAGTTTTTAATGTCTATATATCTATGTTATGTTTTCATTTTCATATCTTAAGTTTGTGTTTTTTCTTTGAGAACAAAGTATCATGTTTTGGTGGGGTGGTGGAAGTTATGAATTAAGGTGAAGTCTGAGTAGCCTCATTCCATAACTTCCCCTATTTTTGACCCCAAGGTTTTCTTGTCATATTTCATTTTTTCCTTGTGGATGTTTAATTTTCTGTTGAACCGACATATCTTAAGAAGTGCAGATAATTTGTAAATGCATAGTAATGTTATCTATTGGCATATACATAATTTTTAGATGTGTTTTTAATGTCTTGATGAAAAATTGGGTACCCTCAAAATTTTTGATGTTGTCATAATTGTTGCATTCATACATTTTTGAGTATCTGGCAATATTTTTTCTGATATTATGAAGGTAAACTGAGACTGAAAACATGACCTGTGAATATATACTTGATTATGGATGCAATTGCGATGTGTGTTTTGAACTTATTTTGCTACATTCATGAGTATTGTATGGACCCAGAACTTGTCTTGTTACTCCAAAATTGATTTAGTGATGTGGTGGATATGGAAAGGATCTTAGGACTTTATTCATTGAGTGAACCCACTTTAGCCTAAATGTCCCACCAGATGAGCAAGTGAATCCCTTGTTCCAAACTTTTGAGCTTCTGACGTACTCATTCTTTCTTGATACCTTGCTAGCTTAACCTTGTCTGATGAAATACCTTGAGATTAGCCCTGGTCTATCCTTGAACATGTGAACCTTGATTAAGGCCAAAGGCCTAAGTTGAGGGTAGATGTAGTTGGCGGCCCTGGTTTGAGGCATAGATATTATGTACTTCGACTGTGGTTAAAAGCCTAAGTTGAGGGTGTCCCTAATGGTTGTAAACTAATAATAATAAGGTGGTTAGTAGGAAAATTGAGAAAGAAATGAAAAAGCATGTGTCGAGTAACGAAAAAGAAAATAAAAGTGCCTTGAGTTGAGAAAAAAATAGCAAAGATGAGTCTGAATCTAGGTACAGCTGAAAAAGAAAAAGAAAGCACTCGGGAAAAGTTCAAAACAGGAGAATAAGAGTGGATTGATTAAAAGAGGTTGGATTATGAAAGGAAACTGTTGGTAAACATGGTTCAAGGATAGCTTTTAGTCACTACTTGCCCAAAATACCATACCGATGCACCTTGAACCTATGTTACAAGCCTATAAGTCCTGAAATAATCCAACTCCACTTTATCACCTAGCTAGAAGGTGAGTATCGAGGCAAGCCTACGGTGTTAGTCAGTGTGCATTAAATTTTTGTTGTGAAAGTTTTAATGCTTCCTCAATCCCTGAATTCTAAACGCTATTGAGTAATTATGAGAGACTTTATTCTAGTGAGGGCATTTGCACTACTTGAGTAGTATATGACTATACTAGTGATTGTGGATGGTTGATGCTCCTTAGCTTGTCATTGTTGGATTGCCAGGTATCTCATTATGTTATTGTTTGCTTAATAACTTTGCAATCCTGTTTTGAAAAAAGTAGTTGGGTACCTAAATCAAAGGAGTTGTTGTATATGCCATTAGTATAGCTGTTATGTATTTCTCTTTGTCTGTATAGATTAAGCCGTCGCTTGAGGACAAGCAACAATTCTAAGTTGAGGGTGTGGATGTGCTATCAAAATACAGCATTTATGGTGCCTAAAAGAAGGGATTTTGTGAGTTCTTAAAGCGACTTTTTATGGTTTTGTTGTGTTTTTATGTTAATCTTGTAGAAACGTTAGGTTAGCATGATTTTGAAGAAAAGTTGCATATTTTGCTGAAGTATAGGCGATATGAGCTCAACTATGAGTCATAGCTCAAGCTATGAGTCATAGGGTGTGTCATAGCAAGAAACAGAGACCGAAAATTAGAATTCTACAAAGTGAAGGACACTCCTACGAGGACACCCTACGAGTCTTAAGACACACTACGACTCATATAGGTGGACCCGTAGCAAGAATCAGAGAGCCAAAATATTGGACGAAAAAACTGAAGTCCAAGAGTATGAGAGGAATATATGGGTCATAACTCAAGCAATGACTCGTACCTGTAGGTCATACTAGTTTAGTCCAAGATGCCAAGAACTTGGTACAAGACCCAGACTATGACTCATAGGTCATCCTACAAGTCGTACCTACGAGACTTATTAGCAGCCAATTGTCTTTTCTATTTAAATTCTAGGGTTATTTTGTAAATACTATATAGCGTTTAAGTTAGGTTTTTAGAGAGAGTTCGACCAGGAGACATTCTGCAACTATCCTTTGAAAGTTTTCTTAGTTTTTAGATTAGTTTATTGTTCTCTCTTGGAAAATCCATTTTGGGGATCGCAAATCTTGCCTTGTACTCATTGATGAGCAATCAAGCTTGTGAGTTTGCAACTTGTGGTACCTATTTTCTTTATTGTTATTTGTAAAACTCTCATTTATGTCTTGTATGTCTATTTTTGCTTGTTTTGCCTTAGACCTGAGTATCTAAGCACCCACAACTTGGGGTTGTAGAAACCATGGGTAGTTGAATTTAAATAACCTAGGTTTATTGCACTTCTATAATTGGGGTTTTTCATATATTGTGTGTTTCTCTTCATTATTATTGTTGTTTGGTGGTGGCCAATACCAAACCCCACCAACCATCACGATCCTGACCAAGGTAGCGATGAATTAGAAAAGGGAAATAGATGGCATAATTTGATTGATGTGTTCTCATCTAATCAACCAAGCCTGACCAAGGAGAGGTTGACTGGGATAATAGGTAATGGTTAGTTGGAACGTCATGGTTGTCGACAAAGTGCCATAGTGAAATTCGACCTTCACCTTCACAAAAGGGCTAGAAGAACCTAATTAATAATTATGAATGCAAATCACCAATTATAGTTATGTTATCTATGGTAATCGAGTCGACAAACCATAAGGACCACAATTCCCAAGTTGTTTCCTCACGCTCTAGTTAATGTTTGTTTTATTTTGTTTTTTAAATCTAACCCCCCCCTCTTGCCCCCCCCCCCCCATTTATAGATTTTAGTTATTAATGTCTAAAATAATTAGTAGTGAAATCTTGTAGTCATGCCCTGTATTCCCTGTGGATTCAACCCTAACCTTCAGTTAGGTTAATCGCTGATGACGATCGTTTTCTTATTGGCACATAAACATCAGAAGTTTTCGTCAGTTCTCGGAGAAAGTTTTGGTGAGTCCTCAATTCTGGGGACAATATCTACTTATTTCATGTTTTGTTAAAACTCCTTATGTGGAACACTTATTATTATGAGGATGAGTCTAGGGAGTGTCTTGGCCCTGCCTTTATTCTAAAGTAGCAGTGTTGTTGGATAATATATATGTACATGTTATGACATTACCTCTTGTATGCTTTTGAGATTACCAAAGACTTCCTCCCTTAGTCCCATTTCCCTATTTATTTATATCACTTGTTGATGCATATTTTGCTTTTGTTACCAAGGATGTGTGAATGATATGCTAAGAGGCTTATTTGGGCTCCCTTTGAGTTCTTCGTTAGCCATGTCATGTCTACGCCTTAGGTTTGGGTGATGAAAAGCTTGGTATCAGAGTACTAGGTTGTCAATTCTCCTAAAAAATCTAACACATTGTGACAATTAGAGTTTTATATGTGTTTGTGAAGCACACCACAACTATGAATAACAGGCTATGAGGCGTATTAGGAAATGTTTCACTTCTTCATGGTCTATATCATGCCTTAGACAAATATATAAAGATTTTTCCCTAATGAATGCTCTTGTTTCTTCTAGATCATGTTGATACCAAGAGGATGAATAAGGAGAGCCCATACTCCCATGGAGCAACCGGCCCCTCCCACTCTCCAGGTTCCTCAATATGGTGGGGTAGCCCATGGTGAGTTACAAGATGCCATCACAATGTTAGCCCACGCTATGACCAACAAAATAAACCAAGGATCCCAAGCCCCTCATGCTCCTACTCCGGCTTCAAAGGTAAGGGCTTTCACAAGGATGAATCCACCGAGTTACATGGGTCCAAGATGAATGAGGATTCCCAAGAGTTCATCAATGAGGTCTATAAGGTGCTATCTATCATGAGGGTCAATTTGGAGGAGAAAGTAGAATTAATGGCCTACCAACTCAAAGGTGTGGCTCAAATTTGGTTTACTCAATAGAAATTGGAGAGGCGAGATGATGGTGTTATTCCTTGGGAGGAATTCAAAGTCGTCTTCCTCAACCGGTTCTTCCATATTGAGCTAAGAGAGGCTAACATAATAGAGTTTATGAACCTCAAGCAAGGTTCCATTGTGTAAGGGAGTATGCCGTCAAGTTCAACAATAAGCTTTCCAAGTATGCTCCACATTTGGTGGCCGACCCTAGAGCTAGAATGAACAAATTTATGTTGGGAGAGTCCAACTTGGTTAATGAAGAGTGTCATACCACCATACAAATTGAGTGATATGGATTTGTCTCGGCTCATGACAAATGCTGAAAAACTAGAGGGGAAAAAGCTTAGAAAGAGAAGAAGTGGGGAGTCTAAGAGTGCTCGATTTGAAGGTGGTTTCCAAGGTCCTAAGGGTGGCTAGTTTCCTCAAGGTCACAAGTTCCAAGGCCAAGGGTCTTCTAATGATCCTGACAAGAGATTTAATAATGATAACCCAAGATTCAAAGGTGGTAATGGTGGAGTGTCTAATCGTAAGAGCCAAATATGTGGTAGAAACCATGGTGGCCTATGTTTAAGTAGCTCTAATGCTTGCTATAGTTATGATGAAGTGTGTCACAAGGTTGTTCATTGTCCTCATGATCAAAACAAATCTAGAGATGGTCATCCTTAGGGCCAAGGTGCTAATATGGGTCAAAAGGCAAAGGGAGGCCAACAAGGGGTACTCAAAGGCAAAATAAGTTTTATGCTCTCTAAGGAAGGCAAGGAGTGGATGAGGTACCCGATGTCGTCACAAATATGTTGAAGGTTTTTTATTATGATGTATGTTCTTTGATAGATCCATGTGCCACTCTTTCTTTCATTACTATTTTTATTGCCAAAAGGCTTCACGTGAGTCCCGAATTGTTGTGTGAACCTTATGAAGTGTATACCCCCATTGGTGAGTCCATTGTTGCTAAAAGAATCAATAGAGATTGTTCCGTGTTCATATTGCATAAGGTCTTGCCTTGTGATTCTATTGAATCAGATATGGTGGATTTTGATATTATTATTGGGATGGATTAGTTACATGCATATCATGCTTCTATTGATTATAGAACCCATAAGGTTAAATTCAATTCCATAATAAGCCCATCCTTAAGAGGGAAACTTGATTTCTTGTCTTAAAGACCAAAAGTTGATTTCTAAGGGTTGATTTCATAGTGGTCAAGGGTAGATTCATTTCTTGTCTTAAAGCCCAAAAGTTGATTTCTAAGGGTTACCTTTATCATCTGTTAGGGTTAGAGATGTTGAGTCTAAGATCCTTCCTATTGAGTCAGGTCCAGTGGACAATGAGTTTCTTGATGTCTTTCCCAATGAGCTTCCCGGTTCTCCTCCTAAAAGGGAAATAGACTTTGGTATAGACATCCTTCCCAATACGCAACCCATTTCCATTCCCCTTTATCGTATAGCACCAGCGGAGTTGAAGGTATTGAAGGATCAATTGAGAGATTTGTTGGAGAAGGGTTTTGTAATGCCTAGCAAGTCACCTCGGGGTGCACCGGTATTATTTGTGAAGAAAAACAATGGGTTCCTTAGAATGTCCATTGATTACTGGCAACTTAATAGGGTTACCATAAAGAACAAGTACCTTCTACCAAGGAATGATGACCTTTTTGATCAACAACAAGGGGCTACTCACTTTTCTAAGATTGATCTTCAGTCTGGGTACCACCAAGTGAAGGTGAGTGAGTGTAATATTCCCAAAAAGGCTTTCCGTACTATGTATAGGCACTTTGAATTTGTCGTAATGTCTTTTAGGTTAACTAATGCACCGCCTATATTTATGAAACACATGAATAGGGTCTTTAAACCCTACCTTGATATATTTGTAGTGGTCTTTATTGATGATATACTGATTTATTCTCGGACTAAGAAAGAGCATGTGAATCACTTGAGGGTGGTGTTGTAAATCTTGAGGGATAAGAGGTTGTTTGCTAAATATGAAAAGTATGGATTTTGGTTGAAAGAGGTTACTTTTCTAGGGCATATGGTGTTGGGTGATGGTATTAAGGTGGATCCTAAAAAGATGGAGGTGATAAGAAATTAGCCTAGACCCTTGACTCCATTGGAGATTAGAAGTTTCTTGGGATTGGCGGGTTACTACAGGAGATTTGTGAATGGGTTCTCTTCTATTGCTTCCCCTATGAGAAAGTTGACCGAAAAGAAGGCAAAATTTGTTTTGATAAATGAATGTGAAAAGGGTTTTCAGACGTTGAAAGATAAGTTTGTCTCCACTCCTATCTTGGCTCTACCGAAAGGGTTGAAAGGGTTTGTAGTTTTTGTGACTGATCAAGAATTAGCAAAACTATCCCCTCCCCCCATGATCTTAAACTAGTAGTCGTGGTGTTTGCTTTGAAAATTTGCCATCACTACTTGTATGGGGTTCATGTTGATGTGTTTACTGACCGTAAGAGTCTCCAATATGTGTTCACACAAAAAGATCTTAACTCGAGACAAAGAAGGTAGTTGGAGCTCCTTAAAGATTATGACATGAGTATACATTATAATCCTAACAAAGCTATTGTTCTGGCCGATGCTTAAGTAGAATGACCATGGGTAACCTAGCTCATACTGATGATAGTGGTAAGGAAGTGGCTAGAGAAGTTCACCGGTTGGCTAGGTTGGGGTGTAGGTTGGATGAAGTTGAAAATGGTGATGTAGTGGTTGTTGATGGTTCCAAATCTTCTTTGATTGAGGAAATAAAGTCAAAACAAGATCTTGACCCCGTCTTGCTAGAGTTGAATGCCTTGGTGAAGGATGATAAACTGGAGGTTTTCTCGCATGGTAGAGATGGTGCCCTTAGGTACCAAGGTTGGTTGTGTGTGCCTAATGTTGATGACTTAAGGGAGTTGATTTTTAAGGAGGCTCATAATTCATCCTATTCTATTCACCCCGGTTCCACAAAGATGTATAAAGACTTAAGGGAGGTGTACTAGTGGGGTGGTATGAAGATGGATATTGCTAAGTTCTTATCCAGTTGTCACAATTGTCAACAATTGAAAGCTAAACACCAAAGGCCAGCTGGCCTAGCCCAAGAAATACAAATTCCTACTTGGAAGAGGGAAGAGATCAAGAAGGATTTTGTGATTGGGTTGCCTAAGACTAGGAAACACTTTGATTCTATTTGGGTTGTTATGGATAGAATGAAAAAGTCGGCTCACTTTCTATCAGTCAAAAGCACTCATGGTTCCAAAGATTATGCCAAGTTGTATATTCATGAGTTGGTTAGATTGCATGGGGCGCCCTTGTCTATCATTTTAGATCTTGGTAATCAATTCACTTCCCATTTTTGGAGATATTTTCAAAGAGGTCCTAGTACCAAGGTCAAGCTTAGCATGTTTTTTTAGCCTCAAACGAATGGTCAAGCTGAAAGGACTATCCAAACTCTTGAGGATGTGCTTAAAGTTTGTGTTTTGGAGTTAAGGGTAGTTGGGATGAACATCTTCCACTTATTAAGTTTGCTCATAACAATAGCTACCACTATAGCATTAGCATGGCTCCCTTTGAAGTTTTATATGGTAGGAGTTGTAGAACAGAGGTTGAGTGGATTGATGTGGGGGAGATGGCATTGCTAGGTTCGGATATGGTTATGGAAGTCTTGGAAATGGTGAGGTTGATAAGGGAGAGACTAAAAATACTCCAATGTAGGGAAAAGTCCTACTCTGATATGAGGAGAAGAGATCTTGAGTTTATTGTTGGTGATTGGATTTACTTGAAAGTCTCACCCATGAAAGGTATGGTCCGATTTGGCAACAAGGGGAATTTGAGCCCAAGGTTTATGGGTCCTTATAGAGTTTTGACGAGAGTTGGCAAGATTGCATATGAGTTGGAGTTGTCTATGGAAACAAATATGGTCCATCCGATCTTCCATATGTTCATATTGAGGAAATGTGTGTTTGACCTAAGTGTTATGGTGCCCTTAGAGGTTGTGGGTGTTGTGAAAGATAATTTGACCTATGAGGAGATCCCGATGGAGATATTGGATAACAATTTTAGAGGTTGGGGAACAAAGATGTAGCATTCGTCAAGGTCCTTTGGAATAATCAACAAGTTGAAAGTGCCACATGGGAAGCCAAGGTGGACATGAAAACGTTATACCCGTATCTATTTCACTCTAGCAAGCTGAAGGTAATAACTGAAGTCCTATCTATGATTTCAAGTCTGATGTTTTAGCCCTCATGTCATTTTGCATGCATTCTTGTATATGGTAACAAGTTTATGATGATTTTTGACATTCATGTTGAGATTTTTGAAAATGATGTTTACGTGTATTTATTGCATTCATATCGGGATGAAATCTTCCTAATTAGTTCTCTTATGCATGTTTCTTTGGCATTAGGAGTTAGATGTTCCCAAGGGAAAATATTGAAACACCCATCACGTGCTTTGGAATGCTCCATAATCATAATTTCCATATATCTCAAAATCCATGCGTGATTTCAAAAATTCAACCTCATATTCTCAATCCGGGGGCAAAATTGTATGGGAAATGGGTATAACTTGGATTTTAGAAGACCCATAGTGAAAAATAATTTTCTCTAATTTTATGATTTCTAGTGGTTGTCCGTGCCCCGACCATTTCGCGCCAGGGGCGTGGTGTAGTGTATTTTGGCAGGCGTGATTGGTCTACCCCACGCTAGGGGCGCTGTCCAGTGTAACATTTTCCTTGGTTTTTCTATTTTTCCTAAGGGCATTAGGGTCATAGCCCTATGCCCACTCAAACATAAAATCTCCCATACTTGGCCATTTTTTAACTCTAAGCTCACAAAACCCTCTCTAGAACCTCTCTAAGACTATCAATTCTCTCATTCAAATCTAATGATTTCAAGCTCAATTTTGGAACCCAGGAACTCTTTTCAAGCTCTAAGTCTACTTCAGGTTCATTTCAAGGAATTCAAGGTTTAAGGTATGTGGATCTCCATCCGTAGGTCCTTTCACCCATGTAGCCCAGCCTTCTCTTTTTATGAAAATTGCATGTTCTCAGGTGGTATTACCTATGGGTATCTCTTATTATGAAATATGAACATAAATTATGTTGGGGTTTTACCAAGTATTGATTGATTATGCATGAATGACCATTTCAAGCTTGTCCACGAATTGATTTTGTCTATTGAGACAATGCATGTTTTGAGCTATGAAACTATGAACTATTATGAGCTTTTGTGGTGGACTTCAAGGTATCCTACATGAGGGTTTTACTTCTATGTGGGTTGGTTAATTTGCATTAAGTTTACTCATCTAGTTTTACTCTTAAATTGCATGATTTTGAACAAGTATCATGAACCCACCATGTGTTTGATAAAATGGCACGACAAGAATTCTTAAGTTATTAATGATCTGCTACCTGATTTATAAGTCAAGTGACTTTATGATTATTAAGGGCTTCAAGTATACATTGAATTCATAAAAAGTATCTATGATGTTGCAAATATCAAGTTTAGCCCTATTTCAAGATTGCTACCTCTTGTGAGCCATTCATGTTAAAGCAAGGGTTCATGCATGATTATGATCTACTCTCACATTCAAGTTAGGCTTACTAGTAGAGGTAAAGCATGTTTAAGAGCTACTACTGACATGTTATCATGTCTCTTACAAGTTATAAAAGTTATGATTATTTTAAGTATTCAGTGGGATTTGACTTAGCACCAAGCTCTACTCAAGGGGTCCTTATATAAAGTCTTTAGTATCTAAACTATGTGCCACCATAGGGTTATGATTATTACCCTTGCTATACCAGTGGATCCATCCAATTATATCACACCTTATCGAGGAGGTGACATGCCTCAGATTATTCAGTGTATGGTTTACCATAACAAGTAAACCACACCTTGTCAAGGGGGTGACATGCTTGGATCACCCTGTTTAGGGGGTGACATGCCACGGTCACCTTACTAAGGGGTTGACATGCATTGAATTCCAAGTAGTAGCACACTTGGTCTATGTCAGTTAAGGTTTCTTCCCACATATATATTATATATTATGCAAATTGAATCTTTTACAAGCATGGGCTATGACAAGCATTGAACATACACATCATATTGAGATTATATATATTGCTTAGATATATGCATTTCGAATATAATGCTTTGTATCCTTGTTGCATTGCACCCTGAATACTTTTTACATAAAAATGTATAATGCATACTCTATGCCAATATGATATCACCATATAGGAACCGGAGCTCCTTTTGATCATCCTCCTCTACGTGGTTAGTTCGGTTCTCGGAGAAAGCTTTGGTGAGTCCTCAATTTCGAGGACAATATCTACTTATTTCATGTTATGTTGAGACTCCTTCTTATGTTGAACACTTATTATTATGTGGGTGAGCCCATGGAGTATCTTAGCCCCTGCTCTATTCTAAAGTAGAGATACTGTTAGATACTGTGTATGTATATGATATGAGCTTAACTCTTTTATGCCTTTGAGATTATGAAAGACTTCCCTTAGTCCCGCTTCTCTTTTTATTTATATCACTTGTTGATGCTTATTTTGCTTTCACGATCAAGGATGTGTGAATGATATGCTAAGAGGCTTGTTTGGGGTCCCTTTGGGTTACTCATTCACTGTGTCACATCTAGGCCCTAGGCTTGGGTCGTGACAGGACAATAGATAGTAAATTGAGGCAGTCTATGGCACTTATGAATATGGTGACAATGAACTTTTTATTTTACACCATTTTTTATTATAAGAAAAAAACCCAACTACTACTCTTCGAGTGCGCACAAGGTAAAATCATCACTCCCATGCAATAGAGCTCTAACCATACAAAAATGTTATCCCACACTAGGCAAATTTAGTGTGATAAGCTCGACCTAGAAGGAAAACTCCTTTGCTTTAGCTGAAAAAGGATTTCAAACTTGATATCTCCAACATGGAAGGCTCAATCCCAAATCACTAGGCCACCCCAAAAATGTTTTGCCTCTACGCAAATTTAGTGGAGCAAACATAGATTCTAACTATCAAAAATCACTAGGTAAAAGTCTTGTGAGGTACTCTATACCTTAGAGAATCTTGTCTATAGAAACTTATTGTAGAGATGATATTTGTATTTTGATAAGGGGCTTACAATTCATTGTTAAGGATATTTCTACTTTGCAAATTAACTAAGTTGCAATTTTCAAGTTGGACTACTTTCACTATAAAAAATGGCCCGGATGTAAATATATGAAATGATGGGGTCTTAGGCCTTTTTTGGGGGCAAATCACGGATTATACCCTTAGGCTCTAGAATTTGGTGTAACTAGGTTCTAGAAAATGCCTTAGTGAAGATACTCTCCACATTAAAGGTTATGAAATTAATTCATTGTTATTTTATTATATGTAGATGATCTACTGGTTTGAGGAAGCAATGATGAACTTGTTAAGAAATTTAAAGAAGATATGCAACAGACTTTTGAGATGACAGATTTGGGAGAAATGATGTATTTTATGGGAATGAAAACAAAGCAACACCATAATTAATCTGTCAAAAGCAGTATGCAAAGGATATTCAAAAAACGTTCCGAATGGAGAATTCCAAAGCAAAGTTGAAAAGTGGATGAGACTCTTTATAGGAGTTTGGTTGGTGTCTCATGTATCTTACAACAAGTAGACAAATCATTTTATATGTTGTAAGTCTTCTATCTAGATTCTGTAATTGTGCAACTACCACTCATTTTAAAGTAGCTAAAAGAGTGATAAGATATGTTAAGGAAACATTGAATTTTGGAATCAAGTACTCTACAAATCAGAAGTATGTGTTGCAGGGGTATTTTGATAGTGACTGGGGTAGCTCTTCTGATGACATGAAGAGCACTTCTAGTTACTATTTTAATATTGGTTCAGGGGTATTCTTTGGTGTTCTAAAAATCAAGAGATTGTTGCACAATCAACAACTGAAGTTGAATTCATCTTGTATAAGGAGAGTTCTCTACACTTAGAAAAAAATTAGAGAAGATAGAGAGAACAAACTGAAGTCTCGGATTGCTATAGTAAAAGTGAAAAAAAATCCATTTTTTTGAGTTTTAGATTATTTGACGCTTCAAGCTTGGTATATTGGATACCCTAAGTGGAGTATAGGCGTTAGTTGGTCAAGAAAACATTTTGTTCGACGGCTAGGAAGGTTTGGTTCTAGTAAGGAGCTTGAAAGGTATGCTAATTAAAGCTTGTGGGTGTGTTAGGGGTGCGTTATAATAAAGGTAAAACATGAAAAAAAGGTTGGTTGTTAGTTGAATTGTGAATCTCAAATTTGGAGTTGGAATTGAGGACAAGTTGCATATGATGATATATGGATTTATAGTTATGTGTTTATGTTTATTTGTCATCGAAATAGTCTTTGTGGGGTGAAAGAAATGTTGGGAAAACTATATTAATGTTTACATGAATGTTTGCTTGAATTGGAGCCCCATTGAAGGTATAATGTTATGTTTTAATGTTGGGGGTTGCATTGGGCATTGGAGTGACGTATTATGATTCTTGGAGTACATAAGAAGGATTGAATATTGTAGATATGTGTTTGTATAAATGTTGTCCTGTTTTGCTAACTATGACGCAATAGCGTTTTGTGGTGTTTTGATGTTGTGATGGTATTGGAGAAGATTTATTGATGTTGTAGATTATTGTTGTTGTTGTTGACTGACTATTTGAGCTGAGATGAATAAGACCCGCTATGGTTATTAATCGTTAGTGTTATTGTGACTCGTGTAGACGTGGGACATCCGAAAGCATAAATTGGATTGGTCTTGCATTGAGTTCGTTGGAGGAAGGAACTGAGGTATGTAAAGATTTATACCTCTTGGCATGAATTAGTTAAGTTAGGTCAACGTCTTATATTTGAAAAGTTCCTTTTCCTTCACAATTTGGGTCCAAATATGTCTTATGTCCACTGTTACTTTTATAAAAATGATATTTATATTTTGACTCTTGGTATGTAGAACCCGCAAGTTGTTAAAAATGTGAAATAGTTGAG
>JAOTQJ010084021.1:0-12410 GCA_025642045.1 Solanum sejunctum
TCGTTTGTATGATATGTTTGTTGGGCGGCTCTGCCGTGGCGGTGACCTTGTCGGCCCGCGTTTGTGTTTGTATACCTGTTCTTATGACTATATCTGGTACTGCTGGGTTGGTTGTTTGCAGGTGGGTTAGTCAGTAAAACAGAGGAAACTCTATCAAAATTTTTGTGAAATTCCTTAGCTGTCGTATGTAAAGATTCAGTATAAGTGGTTGTCGTGGTGTCCTATTGGCATCATTCACGGCCCTTGGATTCGGTCGTGACATAAATAATGAAATGTGCATGAAATGGAATAACTCATGAACTTGGTTTAGTAACAAGAACCCATGTAACTTAGTATACAAGCAAGTATGCAGATTTGAGGATGGCTATGTATGGGAGCATATGGACATGTCAAGAGTGGAGATATGGTTAATAATTGTGTCGGAGTTGGCAAATGCCTTTATGTGCCAAGGAGGGATTTATGCTTCATGTCAAATAATACAGAATCAAGTAGCTTTACATTCCTTATTGTATGACCTTGTTACTACCTCGAGACAACCTTCTCTTTCTCCAAATACTTATCTACAACATAGTAGTTGATAAAACTAGCATTAGCAGCCAATAAATACATCTTGGCATCCCAATCACATAAGAAAATAACACACGAATAGCAAACAGGTATTTATAAATCCGAGCGTATTCTTTCAATCTTTTCACCCCTAATCATATTTTATAATACACAGTAGCATGTACACATCATGTCCAGACTATTTTAGTACCATAACAGTCTTACAACAGCCTATAAAGCACAACGCATAACAATTCTACATAACCTAAAAGTGGACAGAATAACGTTACCTTCTTTCGCTATATTTCGATATCGACAATTCCAAACCTATTCTAACTCTAACCAAACTATTCCAACAATATTAACTCATATAAATAGACTTGAACCAGTATTATAATAGTAACAAACCAGTCATTAAGGACGTGAGAGAATAACCTTCCATCTAACAGCCCACAAGTTCATATTAAGCACACAATTGCGATATCATATAAGGACTCACTTTTGCGGACTATAAAAGTGGTTAATCAGCTTTGTTACCTTACTATAAAACCAACCTTTGCTAAATACATAAGTATTACTTTATAATACAGCCAACCAACAAGAGTAAAACCTCTTAATTAACAAGAAAAGTGTACAACAATCCTTAGAATACAAACTGTCCAGAATTTTCAGCACAACATACTAACATGTACTTCTTGTTTTTCATGAAGAAACCATACTAAACACATGTGTAAGCTTACTTACCACTATCCTCAAGGTATAGGTCTTCTCCAAGAACCCTAGAAGTTCCTTTTAGTTGCTTTACAAAGTCAATAAACGTTGAGAGAAAACTTGGAGACAATCTGATTTTTGTGTGTTCAAGTTGGGAAATGAATTGTGGGAGCTGTTTTAACCCTTTTTATAGGGGTATTTGGCCGACCTTATCTTGACCTTTTGACTACCTTATACCATATATTTTCAAGCTGGTTATCCAGCAGCTTGACCCTTACACTTTGGCCTAAATAGGTCTCCAAGTTGTTGGGCTTGGGCTGCCCATTTTCTAACTTTCTTTTTTACTTAGTTTGGGTCCAATTAAACAAGTGGGTTGTGGTGCATTTGGGCCCTTTTTATTATACTTATTGGGATGAAAATGTAGTTCATTTATGATGCTAAAATATGGGCTAAAGTTACACCCTTAATACGGGCTTTATTCATAATCGAACTTGGACAAATGTGATGTTGAGCCTCGTCTCCGTTTAGCTAGCAAATTTAAGCTAAGCAAGTAGGTGACTCACCTGCTAGCTTCCTAAGTCCTACAAGCACCTTAATTCTTTCACTTCATTTAAGGTCATAATCTCCTCAATTCAACACAAAAACATGTATACACTCGACCCTCTTAAGCGTTAGATACACATATAGCCCATTAACACGAGATTCAAGTACTTTTAAAAATTAGTGTTAATTTGACCAAACCATGTCATGTTTTATTTGAATTGTACTAGTATTGTAAGGTGTGGGGTGTTACATCCTTCCCCCCTTAGGAACATTCATCCTCGAATGTTAACACAATTGGATAACTTAACCAAGTTTAAACCTTTACTTACACAAACATTTGACAGCATATTAAGTATTCAATCACACATACCTATTAGTGTCCCAATTCTGCATGTTGGACTTCCTCTTTAGCTTCAAATAAGTAAGGGTATGTTGATTTCATCACATCCTTAGCCTCTATTGTTATTTCTTCTGCTTGTTGGTTTCTCCAAAGTATTTTTATTGAAGCTATTTCTTTATTCCTTAGCTTCTTAACCTGAGGATCTAGAATGAAAATAGGTATCTCTTCATAGGTGAGATCTTTTGTAACCTCCACATCCTTAATAGGAGTGATACGGGATAGGTCACCTATGCATCTTCGAAACATTGAGACATGAAAAACTGGATGAACCATTAAAAGCTCTTAAGGTGTAGGGTGTTACAGAGTGTCTTTACACAGTCCGAAGATTTAAACATGAAACTATCACTGAGTATCAAAAATAATACTTTTTCTATGAGGGTACTTGCATTACATTGTTAGCATTTGACTTGTTCAGTGATTGTGGACTGTTGATAATCTCTTAATTGTCATAGTTGTGTTGTCACATGCACCAGTTTGCATTGGTTTGCAAAATAGCTATCTAATCCTGTTTTGAAAAGTTAGTGTGGGCATCTTAGCTTGAGATGTGTATGATGTATGTCATTGAGTTGAGGTCTGTTTGTTACTATGTTGTTTATGTAGATTGAGTTGTCGCTTGAGGACAAGTAACAATTTTAAGTTGAGGGTGTTGATGTGCTGCCAAAACATAACACTTTTGATGCTTAAAACTTAGAAATTTGTGTGTTTTCAATGCGATATTTGTGAGTTTTATGTGTTTTTATGTTTAGATTTGCAGAATTACAGGTTGACAATGATTTAGGAAAAAATTGCAAAAGTTGCTAATTTTTGCTATTGTATGAGACAATCTATGAGTCGTAGAGCATTCTACTAGTCGTAGATAGGATTTGTGAGGATTTTTAGTGAATGACTATTTATGGAAGTTGAAGTCTATGAACTTGCAGATGAGTTGTAGAGCAATTTATGAGTCGTAGACCACCTTTCGAGCCCCGAGAATCAGAGAAGAGGACTTGCAGGAATTTCACCAGATAAAAACCCCTTTACAAGTCATAAACCATTTTACGAGTCACAAAGGAGTGTCACAAAAGTGAATTCCAAAAATTCAGTAGCTGATTACGAGACTCCAACTACGAACCATAGAAGACATTACGGGTCGTAAAGTACTTTCATGGAGTTTACTGATCAGTTTTTCTAACTTGTTTAGGACTTTTTTTACTTACTATAAATAGGTTTTTTAGGTTATTTTTTGTAAGCTCTGGGCAGTTCATAGTTTTGAGTAGCTTAGGTTAAGTGCTCAGAGAACTCAATGTTCTTAGAGAGAAAATTGTGAGAGAGTCTTTGAGAACGCTTATGCTTTAATTTAATCTTCAAGCTTGTGGTTTTCATTGACTTTGGATTTACTTGTTCTTAATTCAATTGTGTAAGTATTTAATTATGTCTTATCAATTCATAATTTCTTCATCTACACATTGCATGATTAGCTAAATCCACAACTAGGGTTGTGGGAACCATAAAGAACTAACAAAGTAAAACTGGATAATTCATAATTCTTAGATGGTGTATATGCATGTATTACTTAATTCTATTAGTTTTTCATGTTTTCTAATGGCGGTCAACATTACAACTCGCATAATGTTACTGATTGGACCAAGGTAGTAATGAATAAAATTAACAGGATCCGATTGATGTGTTCTCGTCTAATCAACCAAACCGGGCTAAAGGGAGGTTGTACTGGGACTAATAGATAATGGTTAGTAATGCACACTATGGAGATGGGCCAAGTCACATAGTAAAATTTGTCTCTCACCTTTGACCAAAGGGCTTGATGAACTTAAATTATTGTCCTGCATGCTATACACTAGACAAGAATTAGGTTATCTAAGGATACTGAGTTGGGGACTCATGGGGAACACAATACCCTAGTTTCTCTCTATTATTAATTTTTTTCTCTCGTGATAGTTAGTTAGCTTATTTTCTTATTGATTATTACAAACTCCCCTCCCCCTCTTGGCGAATTGACTCTGTTAACTACTCAGATTGCATATTGCTGAATTTATCTTGAGTCTATATATTTCTTGTCGGTTCGATCCTAACCTTGGTTAGATTTTATTTCTTGACAATGACTATTTTATCCTCTAAAAAAGAGGTGTAACTTAGGCGACATCAGTACTCATCCCTAATTGTTCTTCCCTGTAGCTTCCAGTCTGGGACTACCAAGTGGCAATTGATTCTTGATAGTGCAGTTGATTCTACTTTCATTTATTGGTGATGCTCAGGGTCTCTAGTCCCCATTAGAAGCTACTTGTCAGTATTAGTAGTCTTTATCTTATATCTGATACTATGAAGTATTTACTTCCTTTCGATACCAATTTAGATGCTCTTTTATATGTGCGGCACATGGTCTTAGTGATGTATTTAATTACCTATCTATCTTTTAAATTGTTACTGCTGTTTATCTTGAGTTTTTATGGTCTTTTAGACTTGATCCACTTTTGGGTCATGACATGAGTTAACTACCATATTGGATTAGTCGATTAATTTTCAGTTCACCTTCCCTCTTTTGATTATCAATATTGTCCACTTTGGGACTAGGTCTCTGCAACTTTAAAATATATAATTAGTGAATAAGACCTGCTTACTTATATATCCAATATCTCTTTTGTATTTTGCATAACTTACACTTTACTTGAGTAAGTTACTGGCATGCTTATTTCAGTCGAACATAAAGCTTATGAATAAGCTATTCTATTAAACAAAGAACAAATACCAATCAATAAGACTCTTATTGTATTTATGTTAATCCAATCATAGATAATACAAAGCATAGACATGATAATATAAAATTGATAAAAGTAATATATATAATGAATAAACTTTGTTACCTCATATTTAGATACGTTAACAATAACAGGTTATTAATATCTCTCGCCTTTTGTCATCTTATCCTCATCTGAAAAATTGAATGGTAGAGATTCATGTTTATAATTTTAAAATAAATAAAAGTAAAGAAATTTGTTTTCCCTATTTGATTATGCCAAGAGAGAAAAATTAAGGCATCAAGTAAGAAGGAGCACCAACCATATAGCATCGATCAAGGGGAAGCAACATGTCACTCAACTACTATAGACTTTCTCATCCTTATAAAAAGCAGGAGCAGATTGTTAGCATCTAAGAATTTTATGTACACAAAAGGTGTGGACTTCTAAATCAAAAAGGAAAGACGATCTGAAGAAAAAGAAGATTGAATCAACGCTGATATAAAGGAAAGAAGACAATTTATAGAATGAACAAAGTTAACCAAAATGAAAGATGGCGTGGAAGTAGCAAATTTAGAAAAGAATTCCTCAAATTAAGGCACAGGATCTTTAAATATCAAGGAAAATGAACATCAACCTCCAAGTATCAAGAAAAAGAAGATATCAAGAATCAATTATACAAATTCTATAAAACGCAAATTCTTAGCCATATTACAGTTAGGCACACACATATTTAATATGAATGTATTTTCTCAATCAAGGAATTCCTACTTCTTGAATGAAAGAAACTCCCTTCGATTTTCCTAATAGAGCTCCAATGACTTTCTCACAAAATATCGTTATATATAGAACCCCTCGCCTTAGTAGTAGATTATGCATTTTGCTTGATCTTGTACTGATATTGTTTTTCTTCTTACGAAAAACATTGTCCTTATTGAGTAAATAATTGTAAAAGGAAAGAGAAAAAGAATACTCTAAAATAGGTTATATAAGTAGAGTTGTCTCAAAGAAAATTTGATCTATGAATTAGACAACTATTAGTTTATAAGCATTGTAAACTCTTAAACCCTCATCAAAATCTTCACCATATCGGTGATCCAAACCAATATAAAAATTCTTTGTCTCTCCTTTGTTTGTCTTATTATATTGATTACTTTTATCAATGGACTAACTTACAGGTGAGTTGACTATCATACTGAGTTAGTCAACTAATAGAATTTCAATTCACTCCCCCTCCCTCTTGATTATCAATATTGTTCGCCTTGGGCATAGGCCCCCACAACTTTAAAAGGTGTCGCTAGTGAATAAGATATGCTTACTTATATACTCAATATTTCTCTTGTGCTTTTGTCGATGTAAGATTTTTTTATCTTAAGTTAGGTGCATCATATATATATATATATATATATAGATAGATAGATAGATAGATAGATAGATAGATAGATAGATAGATAGATAGATAGATAGATAGATAGATAGATATATATATAGATATAGATATAGATATAGATATAGAAAACATAACTTATATTATACTGTACCTGAGTAAGTTACTCACATGCTTATTTCAGTCAAATATAAAGCCTATGAATAAGCTATTTTATATAAACAAAGAATAAAGAACAATCAATCCTAATTTTACAAATTCTCAAAATATGAAATTAGAATGCTATTTGTATTTATATCAATCGAATCATAGATAATACAAAGCATAGTGAAACGACCCGCCTTAATTCTGCCCAAAAATGGAGCAGAAACATGTCCGGAACGCCCCAGAAGACCCTGGAACTCTCTAGAACTATGCAGAATATTGAAGACAAGTCTAGAGTGTGCTGGAAGCTTCTAGGGCCATGTAGAAATGCCTAGGACATGCCTTGTACATAAATATCTTTGATATTTTCTAGGGAAGCTTCTAGGCTAGCATTTAGGACCGTTAGATTAAATCAATCCTAGCCGTCCGTTTAGGAAGAGGGCAAGTATAAATACCCCTCTTAGGCTTGCCATTTGAACCATCCAGAAATCCACAAACAAAGCAATCTTGTAAGCATTGTAAAAGCATTCTCTCTTAAGCAATCAAAGCTTTATTTTCTTCAAAACTCTCTTGTTTTTGATAATCTAGCGTTCCCTTAGAAATCTTGGGCAATAAGGCTTACTAGAGTTTGCAAGAGTTGAGCAAACCGTCTAGTGTAGTACGAAAGTTCTTAGCATAAGTCTAAGTCCGTAACAAAGTGGTATCAGAGCAGGTCTAGGGGAAATAATGGACAGCGAAGGAGAGGTGTTTGCTGCAAGCACCGCCGACGTCATGGCGGAGGTTACCAAGAAGCGCAAGAGTAAGAAGAGCACTAAAAAGGTGGAGGGTTTGCCATCAGACCCAGCCCCAAGTGTGGTTGTCTCCCTTCCAACCACTGATAATAGCAAAGCGGAGAGAGAGGAGTTGCCTACTGACGTCACTCCCGGGTTGGAATGGATCGCTCGAGTGGAGATCGCCCGACAGGCTGTGAAGATGTTGGGACATCGTTTGAATGAAGTTGATTCCAAACTCGGCACTTTCAAGGAGCTCACCCTTGAGGAGAACGACAATATTCGCAAAGACATCGATAACCAGCAAGCAGCAGAGAAAGAAGCACATGCTTCCTTAGAGGGCAAGATCGAGGAAGCCCAAGCGTCCTTAGAGAGGAGGATTGAGGCCTTGGAAGGCAGGTTCATGGGCATGCTTGAAGCCATGAACATCAAGGTAAAGGAACTTGAGGAAGCACTTCAGCAAGGGAGGTATGCTGCACTGGTCGTGGAACAAGAGATAAGGATCAAAGCCCCCAAAACGCCAGTCTTCAAAGGCGTTCGTGATGCGCAGAAAGTAGAGAATTTCCTGTGGCACTTGGAGAACTACTTCAAGTACAACAGCATCACCACGGACGACATGAATATTAATACGGCGGTAATCTACCTGACAAAGACGACTATGCTGTGGTGGAGACGTAAAGACGCCGAGATAAAGAAAGGACTCTGCATAATCAATTCACAGGAGCAGTTCAAGATAGAGTTCAAGAAGACCTTCTACCCTAGCAACGTCATCAATGAAGCCAAGAAGAGGTTCCGAGAATTGAAGCAAATGGGTTTCGTGAAAGCCTACATAAAGGAGTTCACCACCCTAACGCTTCAACTTCCCGACCTCACTGAAGCAGACATGTTATACTACTTCATGGATGGCTTGCAGGGTTGGGCGAAGATCGAGTTAGAACGTCAACAAGTCTCTACCTTTGATGAAGCCATCACACAAGCAGAAAGTTTGTCTGACCTCAGGCAAGACAGGGGCAAGGCAAGAGAAATGAGAAGTAACCCTGCCAAAGGTGGGCGAGATCGCAGCAGGGGCATGGAAGCCCACCCACCGAGAAGATCCTTCAGATAGATAGTTGCCGAGAAGTCCAGCCAGCCGCAACCGCCTAGAGAAAGGGGTTGCTACATCTGCGGAGGTCCACATAGGTACGTGAGATGCCTTCAGATGAAGAAGTTTGGAGCCATCGCTCGTGAGTATGAGGAGAAGAAGGCTCAAGAGTAGGGTCAAGGTTCGGACACCATATATGTGGGCACAATCGGACTCTGTGCAGCCACTGTTAAGCCGATGGAAAAGCAGGAGGCTTGTCCCACGCAGTATGTAGACTTGACCCTGAACGGGAAGCAAGTTCATGCCATGGTGGATACCGGTTCAGAGGCCAACATCATGACCAAGACAACAGTAGAAAGGTTAGGCCTCAGTTATAGTCCCAGCAACACGCGCCTGGAGACAGTCAATGCACCTCCAACGCTAGTATGCGGAGTTGCACAAGGGATCGATGTCACTTTGGGAAATTGGCAAGGTAAGGCAAGCTTCGTTGTCGCTACCCTCGATATCTTTGATATCATACTTGGGTAAGAGTTCTTCCGCCAATGTCCATCCATGATATCCCTTTACTTCCAAAAGATGATCGTAATGGAGAAAGAAGGGTCATGCATGGTACCATTGGTGGAAATTCCTAAGATCGGAGGAGTTACCCACTTATCAGCCATACAGTTGGAGAAGGGCCTTAAGAGAGGGGAGCTGACGTATTTGGCAACTATCATAAGTTCGAGTGAAAATGATGGTGCCCCGGGAACCTTGCCACCTTGCATAGAGAAAGTGCTGGAAGAGAATAGAGACGTCATGTTAGAGTAGTTGGCCAGGCACTTACCACCAAGATGGGAGGTCGACCACAAGATCGAGCTGGAGCCAGGCACCTGACCACCCGCATATCCTCCTTATCGCATGGCACCACCCGAGTTAGAGGAGCTCAAGAAGCAGTTGAGAGAGCTCCTAGAAGCCAGTCATATCCGTCCATCCAAAGCACCTTACGGAGCCCCGGTGTTGTTCCACAAGAAGAAAGATGGGTCATTGTGCCTTTGCATAGATTATCGGGCACTGAACAAGGTTACCGTGAAGAACAAGTACCCGATCCCGCCCATAGCCGACCTGTTCGATACACTTGGTCCAGCCAAATACTTCACCAAGATGGACTTGAGGAAAGGCTACTGTCAAGTGTGCATCGCGAAAGGGGATGAGCCGAAGACAACTTGTGTCACCAGGTATGGATCTTTCGAGTGGTTGGTCATGCTCTTCGGCCTGACTAATGCACCCGCTATATTCTGTACCTTGATGAACAAGATCTTCCACCCCTATCTCGATGACTTCGTTATAGTCTACTTGGACGACATAGTCATATACAGTCTCACCTTGGAAGAGAACGTGGAGCACTTGCGCAAGGTATTCCAAGTCTTACGGGAGAATCAATTTTTTGTCAAGCGGGAGAAATGCGAGTTCGCGTAACAAGAGGTGCACTTTCTCGGCCATATGATCAGTCAAGGCCAACTTTGCATAGACGAGTCCAAAGTGCCAGCCATCGTGGAGTGGGAGCCACCCTATGTGTTAGAGTTAAGATCATTTCTTGGGCTCGCCAACTATTACCGAAGGTTCATAAATGGCTACTCCGCTATAGCCGCTCCACTTACAGAGTTATTGAAGAAAAATAAGCCGTGGATTTGGAGTCAAGATTGCCGGGAGGCGTTTACGTACCTCAAAGCTGCCATCTCAGAGGAGCCGATCCTTGCACTACCCGACTTCTCCAAGACGTTCGAGGTTTTCACGGATGCTTTAGACTTTGCCATTGGAGGCGTACTGATAAAAGATAGGCATCCCATAGCGTTTGAAAGCTGTAAGTTAAACGAGGCAGAACGGCGGTACACAGTCCAGGAAAAAGAGATGTCTGTCATTGTCCATTGCCTTAGGACATGGAGGCATTACTTTTTGGGTTCCAAGTTCGTGGTCCAGACCGACAATGTTTCCACTAGCTACTTTCAGTCACAAAAGAAGCTTACATCGAAGCAGGCACAGTGGCAAGATTTCTTAGCCGAATTCGACTACGAGCTTATTTACAAACCGAGCAAAGGCAACATGGTGGTCGACGCCTTAAGCAGAAAAGCAGAGTTAGCCGCCATCACAATAGCCCACTGCGACATTCGGGAGGCCATCAAGGAAGGCTTGGCACATGATCCGAAAGCAAAACAGCTCATGGAGTTAGCATCACAAGGCAAGACCCGACGCTTCTGGGTCGAAGATGGCATCCTACTCACCGTTGAGAGAAGGGTCTATGTTCTGAAACATGGCAACTTAAGGTGACAAATCATGAAGAAAAGTCATGATACGCTATGGGCAGGGCATCCGGGGCAGTGTCGCACGCGAGCTCTCATCGAGGCGATCTATTTCTGGCCAAAAATATGGGATGACATTGAGTGCTATGTACAAACTTGCCTTGTTTGCCAACAAGAAAAGGTGGAGCAGCGCCATCCAGGAGGACTTTTAGAGCCACTCCCCATAGCCGAGCGACCGTTGGAGAGCATAACTATGGACTTTATCACTGGTTTGCCAAAGTCCACCGGGTATGGCACCATAATGGTCGTGGTAGATAGATTCTCCAAGTATGCAACATTTATGCCTGCCACAGCAGGGTGCACGGCTAAGGAAGCAACCCATCTATTCTTCAAGAATATGGTAAAGTATTGGGGGCTGCCAAGGCATATAATCAGTGATTGAGACCCGCATTTCACCGGGAACTTTTGGAGGGAGCTATTTCAAATACTTGGCACGGAGCTACAGTTCTCCACAAGTTTCCACCCACAGACCGTCTGCCAAACCGAATGAGTTAATGCCTTACTCGAGTGCTATCTTAGGCACTTTATAAGCTCGCATTAGAAGGACTGGGCCAAGTTGCTTGATGTGGCCCAATTTTCTTATAACTTGCAGCGGAGCGAGTCCACAGGGCGGACACCATTTGAGCTTGCTACTGGCTATCACCCACAAACTCCAAGTTCATTACCGACCGCATTTGAGGGAAAGAGTTTGGGTGCTTACCACTTTGCCAAAGGATTCAAGGAGCAGCTAGATGAGGCCAAATCATATTTAGACAAGGCGGCCAAACGGATGAAGAAATTTGTCGACCGTACACAATGTCCCACCAATTACAAGGTTGGAGATTTGGTGCTGGTGAAGTTTAACTCGAGGCAGTTCAAGATACTAAAGGGCGTCAACCCAAACTTAGTGCATAAGTATGAGGGGCCATTCAGGATCATTGCCAAGGTTGGCAAGATCTTATACAGATTGGAGCTACCACCGTCACTAAAGATTCATCTTGTCTTTCATGCAAGCGTACTTAAGCCATACCATGAAGACAAGGATGATCCGAGCCGAGGATAGTCGCACAGGGCTCCCATCACAATCACTGCCTCATAAGATCGGGACATTGAGGCAATCATCGACTACCAGGCCAGGCGGAAAAGGGGACAACCGGCTACTGCAATGTTCCTTGTTCACTGGAAGGGACAATCTCCCGAGGAAGCTACATGGGAGAAGTATGAAGACTTGTGGCAATTCAAGGACAAGGTTCATGAGTTCTTGCAGCAGCAGCAATGCACCGCGGTCGTCGCATCATCAGGTGGGGGAGAGTGAAATGACCCACCTTAATTCTGCCAAAAAGGTGCAGAAACATGTCCGGAACGCTCTAGAAGACCCTGGAACTCTCTAGAACTATGCAGAATATTGAAGACAAGTCTAGAGTGTGCTGGAAGCTTCTAGGGCCATGTAGAAACGCCTAAGACATGCCTTGTACATAAATATCTTTGATATTTTCTAGGGAAGTTTCTAGGCTAGCATTTAGGACCGTTGGATTAAATCAATCCTAGTAGTCCGTTAGGAAGAGGGCAAGTATAAATACCCCTCTTAGGCTTACCATTTGAACCATCCAGAAATCCACAAACAAAGTAGTTTTATAAGCATTGTAAAAGCATTCTCTCTTAAGCAATCAAAGCTTTTTTTCCTTCAAAACTCTCTTGTCTTTGATAATCTAGCGTTCCCTTAGAAATCTTGGGCAATAAGGCTTACTAGAGTTTGCAAGAGTTGAGCAAACCGTCTAGTG
>JAOTQJ010084031.1:0-11885 GCA_025642045.1 Solanum sejunctum
AGATGTACCATGACCTGAAGGGAGTGTTTTGGTGGGGAGGCATGAAAAAGGACCTTGCAAAATTTGTGGCTCAATGTACAAATTGTCAACAAGTGAAGGTTGAACACCAAAATCCAGGAGGTTATATGCAGTGTATAGAACTTCCAACTTGGAAGTGGGATATGATCAACATGGAATTTGTTACCAGTTTGCCTCGCTCATTTCAGAAGTTTGACTCGATATGGGTAATAATTGACATACTCACAAAGTCAGCACACTTCTTACCTGTCAGGATTGACTATACCACTGAAGAGTATGCTAAGCTTTACCTTAAGGAGAGAGTAAGGATACATAGTGTCCCATTCTCTATTATATCTGACCGAGGAGCTCAATTCACTGCAAAGTTTTGGAAGTCCTTCCAAAGGAGTTTAGGGACATACGTAAATTTGAGTATAACTTTCCATCCTCAAACAGGTGGTCAGGCAAAATGCACCATTCACGCACTTGAAGATATGTTGCGAGCTTGTGCATTTGACTTTAAAGGTAGCTGGGTCGACCATTTGCCACTTACTGAGTTTGCCTATAATAATAGCTACCATTCAAGAATCAAGATAGCACCTTATGAAGCTTTGAATGGAAGTGTAGATTGCCAATTGGATGGTTTAAAGTGGGAGAAATCACCTTGCTTAGGCTAGATATAGTGCACTAAGACATGGAAAAATTTAAGGTAATACAGCAGTAACTAGATACAGCACAGAGTCATCACAAATCATATGCATATGCTAGGAGGAGAGGGCTAGGATTTTCAGTAAGAGATTGGTTATTTTTAAAGGTATCTCCAATAAAAGGGTTTATGAGGTTTGGTAAGAAAGTAAAACTAAGCCCACGTTACATAGGGCCGTATAAAATTATTATGAGAATCAGGCAGGTTGCATATTAATTAGAGCTACCCCAAGAGCTTTCAATGGTTCATCCAGCTTTCATGTATCAATGCTTTGAAAATACATAGGTGACCTATCCTGTATAACTACTATTAAGGACATACAGGTTATAGAAGGTCTCACTTATGAAAAGGTACCTGTTGATATTCTAGATTATCAAGTTAAGAAACTGAGGAATAAAGAAATAGCTTCAGTGAAGGTACTTTGGAGAAATCAGCAAGTAGAAGAGATAACCTGGGAGGCCGATGACGCGATGAAGTCAAAATACCCTAACTTATTTGAAGGTAAAGAGGATACCAAACCTGCAAAATTGGAACACTAATAGGTAGGGGTGATTAAATACTTAGTGTAGTGTTGAAAGTTAGTTTAAATAAAGGTTTTAACTTGGATAAACTATCCAATTGTGCTAACATTCGAGGATGAACGTTCCTAAGGGGGAACGATGTAACACCCCACATTTTACATATACTAATGCTATGTAAATGAAATATGATATGGTTTGGTCAAATTAGAGTCAATTCTTAAAAGTGCTTGAATCTCTTGTTAATAGGCGATATGCGCGCCTAACGCTTAAGAGGATTGAGTGTATACATGTTTTGTGTTAAATTGAGGAAATGACACCTCTAGACAAAGTAAAAGCATTGACGTGCTTATACGACTTAATAATCTAGTAAGTTAGTAACCAACTTGCTTAGCTTAAATTTGCTAGCTCAACAGAAATGAGGTTCGATGTTGAATTTGCCTAAGTCCAATTAAGAGTAAAATCTGTTTTAAGGGTGTAATTTTAGACCATGTTTTAGCATCACAAATGGGCCTTATTTTCAGTCGAAGTAGAATGCGGGAAGGGCCCAACTGTAACACAAATCACTTAGCTATTTGGGCCAAAAAACCATTAACAAGAAAGCTGAAAAATGGGCAGCAAAACGCCCAATGAATTGGAGACCCATTTAGGCCCAAAAGTAAGGGATAACATGCTGCATAACAAGTGTATTAATAGGTGCCAATACTTGATAAAACGTCATGAGAAATCTGGCCAAAAATAGTCTTTAAAAATGGATCAAAGCAGCCTTCATTTTTGTCCACTTAGAATAATTTTTCAGCTTTCACAAAGACTCGTGTCTCCTATCTATTTCACTTTACCAAGCTTATAATTCAATCCTCTAAGGCTTTGAAGGGAAATATGAATATTGAAGGCAAAGGTAAGCAATTATAGTTGTGTATTTAGTATGGTTTCTTCATGAAAAACAAGAAGTATATGCTAGTATGTAGTGCTCGAAATTCTGGACAGCATGTGTCCTAAGTGTTGTTATAAATGTTTCTTATTGTTGAAGAGGCTTTTCTCTTGATTTGTTAGATGCGTTATGAGGTAAGACTTATGTTTTAACAAGGTTATAGTTTTTTATACATGTAGTTGATCTGTTACACTACTTCAAGAATCCACAAAAGTGAGTCCTTATAGCATATCGAAATTGTGTTCTTAGTATGAATTTGTGGCCTGTTGGATTTAAAGCGACTGGCTCATATCCTTAATGAGTTCTTGGGTTCTGTATTAAGACTATATTGGCACTGTTTTCATGTGTAAATGTTGTTGAAACAGTTTGGTTAAATTTGGCAAAGGTTTGGAATTGTCGAATTTGAAATGTAGCGAAGGGGGGGCAACGCTGTGTTGTCTATTTGTAGGTTGTGTAGAAATGTTATATGATGTTCCACGACCCTCCCCTGATTTGATACTATTTTTGGACTACAATAAGACTAGTTTTATGTGGAAAAAACATTGGAAACAATTTAGGTAAAGTTAAAACAGATTTGGGATTGTTGACATCGAAGTGTTGGGAAAGGATGTAACGTTGTGCCACTTGTATGTATGTTGTGGAGAATTATTATGTGTTATGCTTTGTGGGATATTGTGGGACTGTAAAGGGTCTGAAATGAGTTGTACATGATGTGTACATAAGAATGGTTGTACATAAATATGATTATAAATGAAAAGGTTGAAAGAATCCCTTTGCATCACTAATTGAAAGCTTGTTGTCTGGGTGATCGTTTTTATCATATTGGACTCCCTAGAAGTGTTATGTTGCTACTAATACTAGTTTTATTGCCTAATATTGTGTATGTAAATATTTGAGGAAAAAGCAGCCACTCCAAGGTAGTTACGAGGTCACACAATGAGGTAGGTAAGATTACATGATCACTCGGTAAGTAAAGGCATTTAGCTACTCCAACATGACAACCATCCATGTCTCCAGTCTTTCAGATGTAAATATGCTCCTAAATATATATAGTTACCTTCAAATCTACATACATATATGGATACTAGGTACATAAGTTGTTGTTGTTGTTGTTCCTCAGATCCTGCATGGTAACATCAAAAGGTGGCTCTGGGGGAATTTCACTACTCTATGGTTCATTAGGAACTGGAGGAGTTGGAGATGTCTGTGACAAAGACTTCTCTCGAGTCCCATTTTGTTGTCTCACCTGGCTAGGTATACTAACTAGCACTTCTATTCCCTTCCCTTTACCTTTATTCTACCTTGTTTCTGGCATACTTGCTGTAAAAAACAATTTAGGAATTAGACATAATGCATGTATTACACTTGACTTTATGGTATGATCTAAAGAATAGAAAGAAAGTAACAACTCCTAAATGCCACATATCCTCCTACTTATAAATGTGGTGCATAACACATCGATAAAGAAGACTCTACATAGACATAACTTTGTAGACTCCCTAGGATGACCTGCTCTGATACAACTTCTGTCATGTCCAATGTCCCGTTAGGGTGGACTATCACCCGTTGCCGATAAGGCTTGGGAGAACCAACCTGTTACTATGTGCTTTCTATATATACTATAAAGGGTTTCTGTGGTTGACATGCCTTTAAGAAGATGATGTCACGCCCCAAAGTCTCATTAGGGTAGCACCCGTTGCCAATAAGGTTCGGGAGAACCAACCTATAACTATGCACTTTCTATACACACTATAAGGGTTTTCTGCATTTGACATGTTTTTAAGAAGGTAAACAGTGAGAACAAGTCAAAAGAAAATGCATATGACTATGTCATTGGTGCCATGGTATTTAAAATACTATTCTTGACCATACTTTGCTTTACATAGTCTACAAAGACTCTAAATAAAGAAAAACAGATGATAAGGGTCGGGACAGGCCCCGGCTCAACTAACTATACAATATAAACATATAAGCTCTAGACATGCAAAGCTCTAAAGAAACCTGGAGCTTGGTAACCATAACTAAATATCCTGTAGTCCTACTGGGGAGATCTACTAGCACATGTACCTATAACATGAAATGTAGATTCCTTGTAAGGGACATCAGTATGAGATAATGTACTGAGTATGTAAGGCAGAAAACACTGTATATGAAGTAACAATTTATATGAAACTGTACACTTGTGTATCATAAGAGACCACCTTTAGTTGTACTATGGGATCATGTACTTTATGTTCTTTATGTTACTTTACCTTTATTGTAAAATCTGTGCACAGCTGTAAAACAAATGACCAAATGATCAGTGGTGAAACTGTATCAGGTTCATCCCTGGCTGGGTTATACTCAACCCTTCGGGCTACCCCCTGTTGATAGGATCGTCCCTTGCTAGGTGCTATCTCGACCTCTCGGGCTACCACCTACCAAAAACTGTATAATTTATCTTTCAATTATCTTTGAGATGATTCTTTGTTTGGCCATAATATTTGAGTTGTAGCACTGTATATAAATCATGTGACATGTGGATAATCACACAAGACACAATGAAAAGAGTATATCACACAAATGATGAAATGTGTATGAAATGGAATAACTCGTGAACTTTATTTCGTAACAAGAACTCATATTACTTGGTATCCAAACAGGTATGCAGTTTTGAACGTGACTACGTATGGAATCATATGAACATTTACAAAAGTGGGGACATAGTTAATAGTGGTGTTGGAGTTGATAAATGCCTTTATGGACCAAGGAGAGATCTATGTTTCATGCCAACTGATACGAAATCAAGCAACCATAGATACCTCATTGTATGACCTCGTTACTAACTTGACATAACATTCCCTTCCTCAAGTACTTATATACAACATAGTAGGTGATACAACTAGCATTAATAGAAAATATATACACCTTCGCATACCAATTACATAACAAAACAACACACGGGCAGCAAGCGGGTGTTTATAGACCCGAACGTATTCCTTTAACTTTTCCATCTCTAATTGTATTTTCTAATATAGATTAGCATGTACACATAATGTACAGCCTATTTAAATGCCATAACAGTCTTACAACAGACAATATAGCACAACACATCACAATTCCACACAATCTAAAAATGGACAGCATAACATTACCTTCCTTCGCTACATTTCGATTTCGACAACTCCAAACCTATTCCAACTTTAACCAAACTATGCGAACAACATTTACACATATAAATAGAGATCAAAAAGTCTTATAACATCACTTAAGAAGTCATGAATGACGTGAGCTAATAGTCCTATATACAATAGCCCGCAAGTTCCAATCAACATGACGCTTAACATAACACAATAAAATGCGCTTGTTAAATGAAACCAAAATCAGGGCAGCAACCTTAGGGTGATGTTTATAACTCAAACCATGTTAATAACACCAAGTTATCTTCATAATAAAACTCACAAACTATAGAGAAATCACCAAAACAAAAGGAAAAGGGGTGGCAACTTTCAGCATATAATCAGTCCAGATTTTCCAGCCCAACATACGAAAACCATACTAAACACAATAAGCTGAACATAGATACTGTCAAAGACAATTTGATGTATGAAGAGGTTCTAGTAGAAATTTTAGATAGGCAAGTGAAGAGGTTGAGTAACAATGATGTTGCTTTTGTCATTGTTCTCTTGATAAACCAATAAGCTGAAAGTGCCACATGGGAAGCTAATGCAGACCTGCAAATATCCCCATCTTTTCCATTCTACTCCAGTTTAATGTACTAATTTTAAGTCTCCTATGTGATTTCATTTCTCATGAAACAGCCCTTATATCATTTGCATGCATTCATGTTTACGTTGACAAGTTCGTGATGATTTTGACACTTATGAAATAGCCCTTATATACTATGCTACCCATAGACACCCCACTTAGAGAAGCAACCACCATGCAGGACTTATGCACCACTGTCTTGTTATCCCCAACTCGTACCTATAATGTCATGCAAACTATCTCTCATTCTCCAAGAATTGCAACACTACCCCTAAATGATTCACAAGCTATAAATAAATCTATATTTTATCATCAGAGACCAGCACAAACATATCAATGAAGGGTTTTAAGACCCTATTCAAGAAACCCACAAATGCCACTGGTGCATAAGTCAACCAAACAACTCCATCAATACTAATAATGCTCACTCCTAATCTAAAAAGACACTTAGGGATATCACCTACCCTCATCTATACTTGGGAACAAAACCCACACCAAGGATCAATCTTATAGAAGTGACTAACCCATTGTTGTTGACAAAATAGATTGACCATCTTTAAGCATTATATTACAACCTTACGAGCTCTACACCCATTGGAAGCATGTTATGCAAGTAGCCCAAATTACACCAAGAGCTCCAACCCTTTAAGCAATGACCAACCAAGATCACAAGACAAGACTTTAAACAATGATAACTTAGGGCAACCCTTATAGACCCCTACTTGCCACAATAGACTTGTACAACTATCCAAAAAATACACATGAATCCTATCAGCATAAGGGAATCACAAAATGGATACAATTCCTGGACCTATCAAATCACCCTACTCAAAACGTTGGTCACAACATTGGCCTTACTTAGGGTCAACTAAGTCATTGGAGAAATGATAGAAGATAACCTATTCACAACCTCCGATAATAGCCCATTAAGCCCAAGAAGCTCCTAATAGCCAAGAGAGTCAAGGTCCAGTCTAATAGCTAATCACCTTCGTCTTACTAAGGTCCACATTAATGCTTTCACTCAGCACCACACAACCTAGGAAGGCAACCTCTTACAACAAAAGTTCCCATTTCTCTTATTTAGCAACTTTTCATCCCAAGCATAACATCAAAACCACCACCAACTCTAACAAGCCATAAGGCAAGACCTAATGCAATACAAACCCAGATCAACACCTATGAACTTTCTAGCAACAATATATCTAACAAATATGTAAACACCAAAGGTTCACATGACAACTCAAGACACACAAGAAGCATAATAGTAAACCAAAGAAATAATGAAAGAAATAGTGAAACTCAAATCCATCAACATCAAAATCTTTAACTTACCTTTCTTTGTCTTTCTCTTTGAAGCAACATGATTAACTAGAAGAGCAAAGAAAATTAATTACTTTGGAAATCCCTATCTCACTTATAAAACATGACATAGATCATGAAGAAGGAAAGATTTTTCAACCAAAATTCAACTTCTCATATTTAGCATACAACTTATCTTCCCTCAATCATTGCAACACTACCATGAATTAAGCCACATGCTCCTCCTCACAATAATAATAGATCAAATTATCATCAAAGAATACCACAACTAAGGAATCAAGGTAGCTTTTGAAGATCCAATTCCTAAGATCCATGAAGATAGCTGGTGCATTGGTCAACCCCGAAAGATATCACAACAAACTCATAATGTTGATACCTAGTCCTGAAGGATGCCTTAGGAATATCACACTCCCTAACCTATACTTTATGATATCCAAAACGAAGATGAATCTTAGAGAAGTCGTTAGCCCTTTGCAATTGGTCAAATAACTTCATCGGGGCCATATGATAAGGAGGAATAGAAATTGGTTGAGTATCGATAAGGAGGTCAATACTGAAATCTATTATCCTTTTGGGAGGAACACCAGGAAGGTCACTTGGAAAGACATAATGGAACTCATTTACAATCAAAACTGACTTATGGGAAGAATCTTGGACTCCACATCCCTAACCCTCACAAGATGATAGAGATACCCCTTTGAGATCAACATTTAATGCAAGAGATGAACCTACCATTGACATCCACATCATGACTTTCCAACCTAACAATGCGTTCATTTGGGAATTTGAAGTTGACCCTATGGGTTGTACAATCAATAGAGGCATAATATGCATGCAACCAATCCATCCAAAGAATGAAATCAAAATCAACCATATCCAACTCAACAAGATCACAAGGTAGTATCTTATGCAAGATGCGAATGGGATAATTTGTATAGAACTTTCTAGCAACAATATATGCACCAATAAGAGTAGATAGCTCATATGACTCAAAGAATTATTCGGGCGCAACATAGAAATTTTTGTCAACAAAGGGGGTAACAAAAGTAAAAGTGGCACCTTGATCAATTAATACATACATATCTAAATCAAAGACTTTTAACATAGTGGTGATGACATTGGAAACCTCATCAACCCCTTGTCTCCCATCGAGCATAGAATCTATTATGCCTTGGGGCACCACCTTGTTGACCACTTCTTCCCAAAAGGACCACATTAGCACCTTGTAGACTAACCTTCTTATCCTTTTTGTGGTTTATAGGGCAAGCCATCACCTTATGGACAACTTTCCCACAACCATAATAAGTATTAGTATCCCTCAAGCGCGGGCCACTATGACCCCTATTAAATTTTGGACACCCACCGTTAGGAAGCACACCTCCAACACCTTAGGCCCTTAGAAAGTCAATAGCAACCATCTTTTGAAATGCGTGAAAGACCCTTGGCATTGATGGAATTGGCCACCCTTTTGACTATGGAACTTTCCCTCAAAATGGGCCCTCTTAGCCTCGTGACCCCTTTTCTTCCTAAATTTATCCTCCTCCATTTGTTCGACATAAGTCATCAAAAGGGACAATTCCATGTCACTAGTTAATATAGTGGACTGACACTCCTCACTCACCAAGTCGGAAACACGTATCACAAATTTATTCATTCTAGACCTTGAGTCGGATACCAAGTCTGGAGCATATTTTTAAAGTTGGTTGAACTTAATGGCATACTCTCTCACACTCACAGATCCCTGTTTCAATTTATGAACTCCACCAACCTAGCTTTCCTAAGTTCAAGATAGAAGAATAGATTAAGAAAGGCCTCCTTGAACTATTCCAAAAGCTCTATATCATTTATCCCCTTCTACCCTTTCTATTGATCAAACCATCTTTACCCCACCCGCTTAAGTTGGTATGCCGCGAACTCAGTCTTCTCTTCTGATCTAACACCCATAATAGCCAAAAACTTGTACACCTCATCAGTGAACCCTTGAGAGTCCCCATCCACCTTTGACCAATAGAATTCTAGGGGATTCATCCTCATTAAGTCTCTTACCCTATATACCAGTGTAGGAACATGAGGGGCTTAGGCCCCTTGGTTGTATAGATTAGCCACAACTTTTGCAAGTAAAGTGAGAGAATGTCAAAGCTCACCATGAGCAGGTTGTTCCTTGGGAGTGCAGGCTCTCCTTCCTCTTGTGTTAGGCATGATCTAGATTATCCAAGGACAATTTTTAGGGGAAAGCAACTTCCTAAACACCTCATAGAGTAAGAAGAGTGAAACATTTCCTAAACACCTCATAGCCTCTTGCTCATAGTTGTGGTGAACAACATGACCATAAACAAGACTCTAATTGATATAGTATGTTGGATGCCAAGGATCATTAAAAACATAGTACTTTGATACCAAGTTTTTCATGACCCAATCATATGGCCTAGACGTGACACGATGCAATAGGAACCCAAAAGAACCTTAAGTAAGCCTCTTAGCATATTATTACGTATCCTTGGTTGCAAAAGCAATAAAATAACAACAAGAGATAGTAAATAGGGGTAACCGAGGATAAGGACATCTTTTATATCATAAACAACAAGAATCAAGAGAGATTCAAAGCTTATAACATTACATATGACATGCCCAACAACACCTTTACTACATAGATAAGAGCAAGTGCCAAAAGCAACCAGGCTCACCTTCATAGTCAACGTATAGATAAAAGAAAGATAGTTTTAGAATAATGCGTGAGATCATAAGCATAGTCCCCGGAATGGAGGACTCACCAGCAAGCTTGAGAGAAATCATATTAGCCACATGGAGAAAGATGCTCAAACGATGCTCCAGTTACTATATGGTGACATCATATAGTCATAGAGTATGCATTAGTACGTTTGAATGCACTAAGTATGCAAAATGCAATGCTACAAGTGATAAACACCATAAATAAAATACAAACCTAGGCAATGAATAAGCATATAGCAATATGGCATGTATGACTGATGCTTGGAGTAAACTATCTTTACATAGAACAATAATGCATGTGTAAGGAGAGACCATATTATTGAATATCCAAGGCCTACCACCTCTTTAGAGAGGCGCATGAGGTACGAACCCCTTCATATAGTTAATGAGCTACAAACTCACCAACATGGTTAATGATTTACAAACCCTACAACATGGCTAATGAGGTACAAACCCCCCAACATGGTTATCAAGGTACAAAGCCCTTGACATGGTTGTATGGGTCTGCCACCTCCCAAGCTAGTTGATCGAGATATAAACTCCTCGACATGGTTACCCAATCCTATAATCTCCCGAGTGAGGCTTGGCCATATTCCGCACACTATAAAGATAATATCATAGATATACATTCCTTTCATTATCATGTAGTCATTCAACTCATAGGACATGCATTCCTCAGCAAACCATAACTGGATATTTTATCGAACACTTGGAGGAAGTATAGTGCTGGTGTAAAACCATACAATTCAAGAGTAGAATCATGCTAGACAATCCAGTGTAAAACCATTAATAGATACTTGGTACTATCCACAAGTAATATACATCAAAACCCTATATCAAATCTCTCAAAAGATCTTAGATTCATAGATCAAAACTTGCTAAAACAGTCATAATTCCATGAAATCCCAACAATAGATGCAGTGAAATTCATAATAAATAAGACCCATAAGTAACTCAACTTTAAATCATGCAATTTTGGAAAAAAGGAAGTTTAGGCATCATGCATAAAAGGAACAAATATTAGAAACAAACATAACTTAGCATTAGTGAATTTCTTAAAGAATATTTTAAATGGAGACTTGAAGCATGGATGAAAACTTTAAGATCCTGATGGATTACGAAAATATCATATTGAGTTTCTCTCACCCTAGTTCTAAAGATAGATAGAAAGTTTTAAGATTTAGAATTTTTGATGAAATATTGTCTATGTTGTTGAGATGGCTTTGGGAAATGTCTTGGATGATATAAGGGTGTGATATGGTTAAGTATAGGTATATTCACGCATGGGAAGATTTGGGACCAAGACCCAAAAGCCTTAGACAAATATAAAACTCACTAGCAACAAATTACATAGGTTCGTGTCTGGTTGACAACGTGGACCTATCACGAAGGCAAGATGTACATAGGTCTACGATGGCTGCATATCGCGGCACCATCGTGAATCAATTCTACAGTTCAAAATTTTGGTAAAATGAAATTATGATCCCTTTGCTCTATAATCAAGGTTAGATATATTTCTCATGTAATTCTTATCTCCTAAAAAAGAATATGAAGTTGAATTTTTGATATCACATACGAATTTTGAGATATATGAAAATTATAATTCTGACCATTTTTGAGGCACATTTTCGGGCACTTTTTAGGGTCATTTCACCTATTGGGTAGATTAGTTACATGTATATCATGCTTCTATTGATTGTAGGACCTGTAAAGTGAGATTCTAATTCCATAATGAGCCCATCCTTAAGTGAGAGAGTTGTAATGTGGTGGTCAAGGGTAGATTCATTTCTTGTCTTAAGTCTCAAAAATTGATTTCTAAGGGTTGCATTTATCACCTTTTAAGGGTCAAGAATGTTGAGTCTAAAGTCCTTCTTAGTGAGTCAATTTCGGTGGTTAATGAGTGTCTTGATGTCTTTCTTGATGAGCTACCCCGTGT
>JAOTQJ010084053.1:0-12408 GCA_025642045.1 Solanum sejunctum
ACACTTATTTTCTGTATTTTGCATTTATATATATTCGAGGGTATGATGGGGCCCTGTCCCATCCTATGATTCAGTTCATATGTATAGAGATCTGTGGATACATGTGGGTGTGAGATATTGTGTTTGTATGACTTCGTATGTATGATACATTTGTTGGGCGGTTCTACTGCAGTGGTGAACTTGTCGGCCCGCTTATATATGTATATTGATGTTGGCTGTTTACTGGGTTAGCTATTTGCAGGTGTGGCTAGTCAGTAAAACAGAGAAAACTCTGCCAAAATTTTGATAAATTTCTTAGCCATTATAAAGGAAAATCTGATTTAGTATTTGTCTGGGTGCCCAATCGGCACTAGTCACGATACCTGGATTGGGTCGTGATATTATCAATATGTGACTTGCTCTTATATTGATGGAAAGATCCTAAGTCCCGAATTGCCCCCATAGAGTGAGTCCTAATTTTTCGTCCCTTAGAATTATGTGTTGATTTTTTATTACACTTCCGAATCGATGAAGCAAGTTTTGCTATCTTGAGGCTTTTTTGGGGACTCTCGGGTTCCCATATGCTGTGTCACATCTAGGTTCTAGATCCGAGTTGTGATAGATCTTGAATTTCTTTTATGATTATTTACTTTTTCATAAGTCCTCCCTTTTACATGAAGTCCTTCAGCTTTATCTTCAGAATGCACTTCGAGGTCAAATTTTTCTTTAGAAAGAAGGGATACTTTAACATCTTCAAATGTTAAAGTATCATGATTGTCATATAACATTATTTCCTTGAAGTGTTTAAAAGAGGAAGGTAAGAAAACGATTAATAAAACATTCTTGTCCTCATCTTCAATTTTAATATCCAAATTCTCAAGATCAATAATAATAGAATTAAACTAATTAAGATGAGCTTGAATAGAAGTAACTTCAACCATGCGAATAGTATAAAGCTATTCTTTGAGATGAAGCTTGTTGGCAAGACTTTTAGTCATGTAAAGCGACTCTAACTTTGTCCATAGCCTAGCTGCAGTTTCCTCGTGGATGTCACGTAATACCTTCTTTGAGAGACATAATTGTATAGTAGCTAATGCATTTTTGTCTAATTCTTGCCACTGCTCATCCGTCATTGTTGAAGGTTTCTTAGCTTTTTCCTCAAGAGCTTTCTTTAATCTGTTCTAAGAGAGAACGACCTTCATTTGGATTCTCCATATGCTAAAACTTATATTGCCATCAAATTTCTCAATGTCGAACTTAGTGACGTTGTATAATGAACCATTAGCTCTGATACCAATTGTTAGGAGTGGAGTAAGAGCGAAAATATATGTAAGGTGAGAAATTTGAGAATATGGAAGAATCGATGCAAGATAAATAACAAAATGAGAAACTCATACAATATGGATAATATGTATATTATGAGAGTATTGTAATATATCAAGTATTAAGATAGTAAGAAAAGTAACAAACTGTCACAATATATTAAAAAAAATATGTGTGAAGGAGAATATGAGAGAGTATGAAAGGTGGTTATAAAAGGAAACTCTTTGTATTGATATTTTTTGCTTCTTGATTTTGAATTCTTGGATGGTTACAAAATGTATGCCATGGGGTGATATTTATATTACTCCACATCCCCAATGAACGGCTAGGATCAATTTGATCCAATGGCTATAAATAAGTCTCTAGAAACTTCTACCAAAATATCTTATATATTTACAAGGTGTGAGAATTGTCTATACCTATCTTGAATGTTCTGAAACTTTCTAGGTTCCTTCTTCAAGATCCACATTTCTCTAGAATCTTCCAGACTTCTCTAGAGAATCCACAAATGTCTAGATCCTTCCAAACTTTTCTAGATTATTCTATATATCTAGAATTTGGGCCACATTATTATGCCATAAATTGGGCCATACTTAACTGTTGAAGTTTTAAAATGAATATAAGCCAAAACTAAAGAATATGTTTATGCATTTTGTCTTGAATAAATTTTTAAAATGACTAATATTAGATAGGTTATTACGGGTCTTAGCAGTAGATAGTGAGTTATAGGTTTTAACACTAGATTTGTTGCAACTTATAGCATTTTAATTAAATTTAAAATTAAAATTTTAATTTTAAAAAATGAGAAAATCTCTAAAAAATAAATAAAGTAATGTCTATATTTAGATTTTTATTATATTGTGACTGTGTTAATTATCATATATTTGAATTCTTAAATAATTATCCAATTAGTTGCAAGTTGTTGCCTATAAGATCTTTTAGTTCCCTTTCTAACTTCTTATTTTACTCTCATTATCTATTAAGTTATATATATATATATACAAAAATTAATTGAATTTATTTTTTCCCAGCATTTTGTTGTTTCTCCATTTACTTTTTTTTTTTCTGTGCAGATTTGTTTCTTTTGTGTTTCAATGGAGATAGATAGTATGTTCTCCATTTTAATACAACATGGTAGAAGATGAGATATTTCAGGTTAGTGTTTGTTGTTTTCGTTGGAGTTTTCAGTATGAAATATATTTTTTTTCATTTAAATAGTTACTGCATATTATAATTTTTAGATTGTATATTTTAAATGAAATTGTATATAATATTTTTATATTTTTATCATAACAAGGAGATATGTAGATTTTCGGATGGAGTAGATTATCTATAATTTACGGACTCTATATGGTGGTCTTGTTAAGATGATTGTTTTGCAATTGTGTGTTGATAATAATATTGATAAAATAAAGATTAAATTTATTATTAGTAATAGATGTTCCCCAATGTGCATACAAAAATGATGTTGGTGTCCGTGTGTATTTGTTTCAAAAGCGGATTCATGTTGATTTCTTCATCAAGTATTCCTTGCGTATAGCTTTGAAGAGCATTGATACATCTGCGAATGTGGAGTGTGAAACGATTGTCCAGCAGACTGATGAATCGAAGCAACACATAAATAGCAATTGTTCACTATTCCCAAGCTTGTAAATAGATTGTATGCAATTGATTTATAATTTGTTATGTAAATTTGGAGTTGCTTTTTGGTATAAAAGTAGAGTGTGTAATTATTATTTTATTTTATGTAATTGATATTGATTATACACTTAAAATTTTAAGAGAGTAATCACTGTGTGTAATTATTAAGTATATGCATTTGATATATAATATGTATATAACTGAGTATAATATTTTATATATGAGAATGGTCTATAGTTAATTTGGATATGCATACGCAACATAATTGTATTCTCATCAAATTGTATGCAAATGATATATAAATGATAATGTAAATTTAATGTGATTTTGGTATATAATTAGGGTGTCTCATTTTCTTAATTTTGTATGATTAACTTATATTATGTATAAATTGGAGTATGTGAATTACCTAATCTACTGTATATTACCTATCCATACTCAAAGTTTTTTAATTTTTAATATAAAAAAGTAATATATAATTATTAGAGCATGTGTGTCATCAAGTTTATAATTTTTTGTATTAGTTGTAGTTTAACGAGAATGTATGTAATTGATATATAGTGGTTGTGGGTATTGATGTATATATCAAGGGTGTGTGATTATTTTTGTATTGTATGGTATTGATGTAAATTGGGTATGTAATTGGTCATGAAAATGATAATTATGTGTAATTATGGTGTCTGCAATTACATATTGACTAACTATGTTTAATATGTAATTATGATGTGGTTATTTATTATCTATATAAATCATATTTAATATTTGTCTATAAATTTAAAGTGTTGATTTAAATATATTATGTGTGTATCCATTTGCTATATGATTGTGATGTATGGATAATTTGTGTACAAATCTATCTTTCGATGAATACACTCTCAACAACTCACTGTGTAATATATAATATATTTACATAGAAATAAATTGAAATCATTAGTATCAAATAGATATCATTAAAAAAAATATTAGACTGGTTATACAAAAGTGCATGCAACATAATTACTTCGTCATTTTGCTTGTTCACCAAGATGATTAGCAGAAAAAAATAAAAAAAAAACTTATAACGAAGATTTGTTTGTTGTTTCAAGATTCAGCAACAACAAAAAAGAACAACATGTCATTCCTTCATTTTATTTGCACGTAGTGTTTCCTTGATTTTGAGGCAACATATTTAGAGGTGTCGGGTGATTTTCTCGATAAAACCAATGAAAAATAGTCTACATTGCTTTTTTCATGTTCTTCGGGTTAATTTGACGAACCCCGAGTTGAAAGTTCTGATTTTACGAAGGAAAGTAGTGGTTCTAAAGTAGTTAAAAGGGTGAATTTGAGAAGATGAGTTATTTCGTACTACATTATTTGTATTAATAAAGAGTCGACTTCTGAGGCTTCAATTGCGTTAAGTGCTGGATTTTTGTTTGACTCGTTGCTGGACGAAGAAATTGATGTTGGGGTAGTTAGTAAAGTTGGTAGGGTTGAACAATATAGGTCTTCCATGATTCACAATGTTCAGGTAAACATCCATTACTTGATTAGGACGCTATTCCCTAAAATGAGAGTGCTGGAACTTACCTGGGGAGATGCGATAAAAGTTTTAGGTGAATATCAACCTAAATTATACTAACTAATAGTTAAATGGGCGTTACCATTAGTGGGACATCTAAAATGCAACACGGATGGTACGAGTAGAGGAAATCCATGTCTGAATTCTTATGGCTTTGGCATAAGGGATTACAAAGGGGATCTTTGTTATGCACAAGCAGGAGAAATAGGGCATATGACTAATATTCAGGCAGAAGCAAGGGCTATTCTTGAGGCTGTGAGATACTGGGCTATAGAGGAATATGCTACTAAGATTCTGGAAACAGACTCATTAGTCATGTTAAATATAATTAAAAAGGTGTGTAAGGTCCCTTGGGAACTGGCAGAGATGGTGGAGGAGATACAGGAGCAAATACATAAACAACAGATAAGGATTCAACACATCTACAGGGAGGAAAATCAGCTAGCAGACTACATCGCAAACCTAGTTGCTAATGAGGATATGAACTTAACATTTGCAGGCTTTACACACCTACCAAAAGAGGGTCGACAGATTATCAATGTAAATAAAGCACAAATACCAACACTTAGGATTAGAACTAGGAGGATCGTTGTGCAACAGTCATGACTACATTAGTTACAGTCCTTTTAGGAAGGCTATACAAAAATATCAACAACATATACATAGATGGCTATACAAAAAGCAAAAGGGACTGCTACAATCAAATGGCTATGCACGATGGCATACAAAAATCACTGGACAAATCTGAAGTCATGGACTATGTAAAACCTAGAGTGAGAGACTTAGGTCCATCCAGAAAGAAGTTTAACCACCGGAGAAGCAATAAGAGGCTAATCGCAGAACCTGTAAATGAGACCCACAACATTAGATGTGAGATGGAGGAAAGAAGAAAGAGCAAAAACAGGAAATACCTGATCGATGCCGACACCCAAAGTAAACTCAAGCAAGATGAAGACTAATACAATGGCAAGCAAAAGGCGGAAGAAGGAGCTCCAGCATCATGGGGGAGCCATCGAGGTGAACAGCGACAGAGCTATCTTGGAAGAGGAAACGTTTGGAGGAAGCTTCTACAGAGTATAAGTGCAGTGCATTAATGTTTATTTTTCTTTTATTTAATAGACATAGTAATAGCATATGCTACAGATGTAAGTAAACACTTCTCCGTTATTGTTTTTTAATTTATTTATTAATAAAAGGGTGGGACTCACCAAAAAAATTTAATTTTTAAAAAAATTAAAATTAAGAATTCAAATTTTAAAAAATGGGAAAATCTGTAAAAAAAATTTAAAAAAGTTAATGTCTAAATTTAGATTCCTATTATATTGGGGTTATGTTAATCATCATATATTTGAATTCCTAAATAATTATCCAATCAATTAGAAGTTGTTGCCTATAAGATCTTTTAGTTCCTTTTTTAACTTTTTTTTTACTCTCATTATCTATTAAGTTTATTTTTTTTTTAGATATACTGAAATTAATTCAATTTATTTTTTTTCAACATTTTGTTGTTTCTCCATTTACTTTTTTTTCCTGCGCAGATTTGTTTCTTTTGTGTTTCAATGGAGATAGATAGTATGTTTTCCATTTTAATACAATATGGTAAAAGATGAGATATTTCAGGTTGCGTTTGTTGTTTTCGTTGGAGTTTTCAGTATAAAATGTATTTTTTTTTATTCAAATTGTTACTGCATATTATAATTTTCAAATTGTATATTTTAAATAAAATTGTGTATAATGTTTTTGTATTTCGATCATAACAGGGAGATATGTAGATTTTCAGATGGAGTGGATTATTTATAATTCACGAACTCTATATAGTGGTCTTGTTAAGACAATTGTTTTGTAATTGTGTATTGATACAAATGTTGATAAAATAAATATTAAGTTCATTATTAGTGATAGATGCTCACTAATGTGCATACAAAATGATATTGGTGTCCGTGTGTATTTGGATCAAAAGCGAATTCAAGTTGATTTCTTCGTCAAGAATTCCTTGTGTATAGCTTTAAAGAGCATTGATATATCTGAGAATGTGGAGTGTGAAATGATTATCCAGCAGGCTGATGGTTCATTCGAAGCAGCGCATAAATAGCAATTGTTCACTATTCTCAATCTTGTAAATAGATTGTATGCAATTGATTTATAATTGGTTATGTAAATTTGGAGTTGCTTTTAGTTTAAAAGTAGAGTGTGTAGTTATTCTTTTATTGTATAAAATTGATATTGATTATACAATTAAAATATTTAGAGTGTAATCAGTATGTGTATTTATTATGTATATGCATTTGGTATATAATGTATATAACTGGGTATAATATTTTATATGTGAGAATGGTTTGTGATTAATTTAGGTATGCATACGCAACGTAATTGTATTCTCATCAAATTGTATGCAAATAATATATCAATGGTAATGTAAATTTGATGTGATTTTGGTATATAATTAGGGTGTCTGATTTTCATAATTTTGTATAATTAACATATATTATGTATACAATTGGATTATGTATGTGAATTACATAATCTACTATATATTGCCTATCCATACTCAATTTTTTTATTTTTCTGTATAGTGATAATAATTAGAGTATGTGTGTCATCTAGTTTATAATGCTTTGTAATAGTTGTAGTTTAACGAAATTGTATGCAATTGATATATAATGGTTGTGGGTGTTGGTGTATATATTCAGGGCGTGTGATTATTTTTGTATTGTATTACATTGATGTAAATTGGGTATGTAATTGGTTGTGAAAATAATAATTATGTGTAATTGTGGTGTATGCAATTACATATTGACTAAATATGTTTAATATGCAATTATAATGTGGTTATTTATTATATATATAAATTGTATTTAATATTTGTCTATAAATTTAAGGTGTTGATTTAATTGTATAATCTGTGTATCCATTTGCTATATGATTGTGGTGTATGGATAATTGTGTACAAATCAGTCTTTCGGTGAATTTACACTCTCAACAACTTATTGTGTTTATATACACAATATATAGTGCATTTACATAGAAAAAAACCCCGAAATCGTTAGTGTCAAATGGATATCATTCAGAAAAATATTAGACTGGTTATACAAAAGTGTATGCAACATAATTATTCCGTCATTTTGCTTGTTCACCAAGATAATTAGCAGAAAAAAATAAAAAAAAAACTATGACTAAGATTTGTTTGTTGTTTCAAGATTCAACAAAAAAAATATCATTCCTTCATTTTACTTGCAGCTAGTGTTTTCTTGGTTTTGAGACAACATATTTAGACGTGTCGGGGGTAGGTTCTCTTAATATTCGTAGTCCACCAAATTTGCTAGCAATGCTGCTAGTAGCCTCGCTCTCACTGATCGTACTATTGTGCGTATATGTACCATATTGCCATAGAAGTGTTCCATATCTTTGTTGATGACAAAATGGATCAAACTCTTCCTTTGAAAAATAAATACCCCATTGCATCAAAATCTTCGTCTGAAAAAAATTAAATTCTTCGATGGTAACTTGACAAAATCAAATTTATACCAATTTATATCGAATCAGGATAAAATCAAATTTATAACAATTTTATAAGAATCAGGATAAAATCAAATTTATACAGATTTTTATCAAATCGAGACAATATAACAACGATAACAAATCAGACACTACTTATATCCAACTTTATATTAAAAGTTTCTTGATTAGAGCAAATTGACAATATCTAATTTATACCACGTCAGAAAAAAATACTAATTTTATAGCATACAGAAAACAAAGACATGTCAATTTTCAATTATTTTCCTGGGGGTTGTTCAAGAAAATCAGAGTCTAATTCTTCCTTTTCGTTGGGGCTTTGAATCTCCGTTGCATTTTTTGCTTATTTTTCTGTGTTCACGCTAACTTTTTGCTTTCCTTTCTGAGTCCTTGATGGTGAAATTGGGACATTTTGTCTGGTTGCTTATTCTTCGGCGGGGTTTGAGTTAAAATTTGAAAACTTGGCGGTTCAATTTCTACCGATTCTACCGCTAATCTTGGACTTTTTCGGTGTGTAGCTTGTGTGTTGCTCTTTTTTTGCATTGTTCAACTGATCACTTTGAGTATAAATCCAAAGTTCACTTATTTGGAGGACAATGATCCCTTTGCTTCCTCCTCTTTCATACGAAAGAAGAAAGGCGTTGGTTGAAGAAATCATCAAAGATAAACATTATGCAATTGATGCTTGTATTGTGTGTGTCGTGAAGCGTTAAAATTATCATCTCCTACTTTCTCTAATTATCTAGAAAAGTCTAGAAAGTTCTAGAGACATGTGGAGTTCTCTAGAATAGTTTAGAAGGTTCTAGAGACGTGTGGAGTTCTCTAGAACAGTATGGAAGATTCTGGAACTCTCTAGAATTCCCTGGAAATGTGTGGATCTTGCAAGAAGGTCCTGAGACATTCTAGAAGACTCTAGGCTAGTATAGAGAATTCTTTCCATATGAAGTATCTAAAATATTTTGTTAGGAAGTTTCTAGGAAAATCTTCCCTTATAAATATCTAAAATATTTATGTTAGAAGATTCTAGGCTAGCAATTGTAGCCATTAGATCAAAGTGATCCTAGTCGTTCATTTAGGGAGGGGACTAGTATAAATATGCCCTTAGGCTTCTCATTTTCATTATCCACAAAATCAAGAAGAGAAATCAAGCAAGTAACAAGACAATCAAGTCTTATAAGTATCCAAGAGTTCTCTAATAAAAGTATTCTCTTCTCTTAAGTTTTTCGATTAAGCCTTAGTTTATTTTTAAGTTCTTAGTGCACTAGTGTTATTATTGCATTATATGGTCGGCTCTGCTGCCTGAGTGATATATGGTCGGTTATATCGCCTGATTGATATATGATCGGCACTGTCGCTTAAGTATTATTGTGCACTAAGAATTTATAAAATCAAGGACCAACCAACGTCAAAGAGTTGGTATAGTGTGTGTAGTACATTCTAGGTCCTCTATAGTGGGTGTGTTGGGCTCGTCGAAGCTTCCAACAATTGGTATCAGAGCAAGGTTATTCGGGACCATTTCTAGTGGAGGAAAACATTGGTAAACATTGGACGTTTACATCGACGTGTTAACACCAAGGCTCTAAGGGAGATTCTGTCGGAGCACAGTTAGGAACTGTGAAAGCTTATCGGTCTGGGTCCAAGCATATTTGATGTTGGACGTCATGATGACAGATTTTGCAAGCACGAGCGGTGGAATCAAGAAGCTCAATAACCACAACTATGGTTATTGGCAGACTTGTATAGAATCCTACCGACAAGGTCAGGATTTGCGAGACATAGTCGCTGGCAGTGATACAACTCCTCTACCGAAGGAAAATACCGAAGCCTTAAGCAAATGGAACATCAAGGCCGGGAAGGCTTTATTTATACTAAAGACTACAGTAGAGGGGGACCTATTAGAGCACATCCGTGATGAGAAAACACCAAAGGCAGCCTGGGAGACTTTGGAAAAATTATTTTCAAAGAAGAATGAAGCACGCCTCCAGCTTTTGGAAAATGAGCTTGCAGGTATCTCACAAGGAAGTCTATCTATTTCTCAGTATTTCACCAGGGTGAAATCTATTTGCCGTGAGGTATCTCAACTTGCACCTGAAGAGAAGGTAAGTGAGGCAAGGATGAAAAGAATTATCATCCACGGTCTAAGGTCCGAGTATAACGAATTTATAGCCGCTGTAAGAGGATGGCCTACTCAACCATCATTGGTAGAGCCGGAGAATTTATTGGTTAACCAAGAGGCATTAGCCAAGCAGATGAATGAAGTAACCATAAAAAGCGAAGAGGAAGCGTTCTTCACTAGCAAGAAGAAGAAGGATTCACCTCTTGGACAAGGAAGGCCTATGCCAAGGTGGACAGGAGGTGGCAAGCATCACCCAAAGGAGAAAAGTAGCTTTTCAGGGGGAGCTCATGGACGTGAAGACCAGCAACGACAACCAAGAAAGTAGAATGATGGATGCTTTAATTGTGGTAGGAAAGGTCATTTTGCTCGAGAATGTCGATTACTAAGAAGGCGTTTTGAAGGAAATGTAACCACCACCATAAAGGAGAAAAACAAGGAGGAAGTATATATCAATGAAGAAGAGTGAGATGTTAAAGCTGGGTTTTCTCAAGAAATTAAAGAAAAGGAGTTGGAAGAGGACATGGAGGCACCCGCTTTTGCAGCAACAACTGATCCAATGGTCAATTACAAGGAGGATTGGATCATCGACTCTGGGTGCTCCAACCACATGACTAGTGATAACAAGAAACCAACGGATATGACAAACTATAAGGGAAAGAGAGTGGTGCTGATGGCAGACAAATCAAGATTGTCCATCTCTCATGTTGGCAAGACGATCATTCCAAGTAATGGTCCTCAACAACTCCAACTCGAGAAGGTTTACCATGTTCCTGGCTTGAAGAAAAATCTGCTATCAGTTCCTCAATTGATGACAGAAGGAAAATATGTACTTTTGGGGCCAGAAAGTGTGGCAATATTTAGAAGATTGAAGGTGGTTGGTGCACCTATCACGGAAGGAAGAAGGAGACAATCAGTCTATGTCCTCTCTGTCGAGTCTGCTTATGTGGATAAAGCTCAGAGGAATGAGACAGGTGATCTCTGGCATGCTCGTCTTGGACATATCAACTACAGTAGACTGAAGGAGATAATACAGAAGCAAGTATTTAAGGGGCTTCCTCAAGTGGACATCCGGACAGACATAGTCTATGCTGGTTGTCAGTATGGAAAGGCTCATCAATTGCCATATAAGGAATTAGAGTATCGTTCCAAGGTGCCATTGGAGCTCATACATTCAGACGTCTTTGGCCCAGTCAAGCAAATATCTCTTGGAGGGATGAGGTACATGGTGACTTTTATTGACGACTTCTCAAGGTACGTCTGGGTTTACTTTATGAAGGAGAAGTCTGAGGCATTTTCAAAGTTCAAAGAGTTTAAGGAGAAGATAGAAGGTGAACTCAACATGAAGATTCAGTGCCTCCGTACTAATAATGGGAGAGAGTATTTATCAAATGAGTTCACTACATCTCTTAAGGAATACAAGATAAAAAGACAATTGACTTGCCCTAATACTCCACAACAAAATGGAGTGGCGGAGCGTAAGAATCGTCATCTTGGTGAAACTTGTCGAAGTATGCTCTACGCCAAGAATGTACCTGGAAGGTTCTGGGCCGAGTGTATGAGGACAACAACCTATATCATTAATAGGCTGCCTCAACCCAAGCTAGGGTTCAAGTAGCCACATGAACTGTTATGGAAGGTGAAGCTAGCAGTCGGCCATCTCAAAGTATTTAGCTGTGTTTGCTATGTATTTGTGCCTGATCACCTAAGGAGCAAATTTGAGAAGAAAGCTATTCGGTGCATCTTTGTTGGTTATGATGATGTATGGAAAGGTTGGAGATGTTGTGATCCAACCACAGGAAAGTGCCACACCTCAAGAAATATAGTGTTTGATGAAGCTTCTGCTTGGTGGTCACCTGAAAAGATCGAGCTTCCAGAATCTCATGGTTTAGAAGAAGATGATCCAGAAGAAAAAATAAAACATGAAGAACAAATATTGGATTCAAGTGAATTTCACCTAATACAAGAAGTTCTGGCGGAGAATGAGCCACAAAAATAAGAAGACAGAGCAAGCTCACCAGTAACGGATTGAAGTTCATGGCAAACAGGAGTATACTATATATCACCAGAAAAAGCAAGGCCGAGCCAATTGGATGAGATAGGAAAAGAAGAATCTCCACCAAGGAGGTCAACGAGGATACAGAAGTCGAATCCCAAGTATGCTAATGTCGCTTTAGTGGAAGATATCGGAATCAAGAAGACAAACTCATTCGAAGATGCGAATCAAAGAAAAGAGTGGAGAAAGGCAACAAGGTGGAAGAATTTCGAAGAAGGCTTG
>JAOTQJ010084083.1:0-12405 GCA_025642045.1 Solanum sejunctum
GCATGCCAAACATAGAAAGTTAATTATAATATGTATACAAGCAAATAAATATAGATTGGTTCTCCCGAGCCTTATCGGCAAGGGTACCAGTCCGCCCTAATGGCAACTTGGGGCGTGACAATTACCCTAGACAACATAACTTAAATTGGAACTTTGCATGCAGGATGGTAACATAGGTTTTTCCATCCCTCCTATGAAGGTGAAGGTCGAATTTCACCAAGGCGCTTGGTTGACAACCATGGTGTACCAACTAACCATTACCTATTGTCCCAGTCAATCTACCCTTGGTCAGGTTTGGTTGATTAGAAGAGAACACATCAATCAAATTCTGTCATTTACTCCCTTTTTCCTATTCGTCACTACCTTGGTCGGGATTGTAATAGTAGGCAGGGTTTGGTGTTGGCCACCACCAATCAACAATTATAATAAAGGGAAATAGACAATACACGCAAAATCCCAATCATCGAAAAGTAATAAATCTAGATCATCTCAAATCAACTATCCATGGTACCCACAACCCCAAGTTGTAGTTGCTTAGCAACTCATGGCTAAGGCAAAACTAACAAAGATGCAAATACAAGACATAGTTGTCAATTTTACCCAAAGCAATGAAGAGTGATACACCACAAGTTGCAAACCACAAGTTTGATACTTTGAGAATGAATACAATGTATGATTTGCACTCCCCCAAAATGGGTTTTCCAAGAGAAAATGAAAATCTAAGCTAAAACCCTAAAATAATCTAGAGAGTATATTCAAAGGCAATATTCTATGTTCAAGTCTAATATCCCTTTCAAATAAACCCTAACATAAAGTATATATGGTAGTTACAATTTTAACCCTAAAAATCACACAAAAAAGAACATTGGCAGCTGGTACATCTCACAGGTACGACTCGTAGGGTGACCTACAAGTCAAAATAGGGATCTTGTATCAGGCATTTGGCATTTTGAACTTGACTGTTATGACTCAATAGTATGAGTCATTGCTTGAGCTATGACTCATATACTCTTCTCATATTCTAGGCTTTTAATTTTTTGTCCAAAGTCTTAGCTCTCTGTTCCTTGCTACGAGTCCACCTATATGAGTTGTTGTGAGACTTACAACTTATAGGATTGCCTCGTAGGACTGACTTCCACTTAGCAGATTTTCTAATTTTTGCTCTCTGTTTCCTGCTACCAGATCAACCTATGACTCGTAGCTTTTGATACAACTCGTAAGTGAACTCGTATATCTTGTACTTTAGTAAAAATCTATAATTTTCTTCAAAATCATGCCAATTCTCCTTTTTTGTAATAACAACACAAAAACACATAAAAACCATAAAAAGTCACATTAAGACCTAATAAAATCCCTTGATGTAGGCATCAAATGTGTTGTATTTTGACAGCACATCAGCACTCTCAACTTCGAATTATTGCTTGTCCTCAAGTGACGACTCAATCTAAGCAGACAATCAGAAACACATAGCAGTTATACAAATGGCATATACATCATTTACTCTAATTCAGGTACCCAACTTTCATTTCAAAATAAGATTGCAAAGCTACTAAGCAAAACAAAAATACAAAGTTGTATCTGGCAACCCAACAATGATAAGATCGAGAGCATCAACCATCCACAATCACTGGCATTATAATATGCTAATCAAGTAGTGCAAATGCCCTCACAGAAAAGAATTTCCTCCTACTCACTCAAAAATCGTTTAGAATTCAGGGACTGAGCAAGCATTCTCACACTCACAAATGAAATTCATGCAAAATGACTAACACCATAGTCTTACCTCTATATTCAATTTTTAGATTGGTGACAAAGTGGATTTGGATCACTTTAGGACTTAATGGCTTATAACATAGGCTCATAGGACTTTGGTATTGCATTTTAGGCAAGTAGTGACTAAAGGCTATTCTTGAACCATGTTTACCAACACTTTTACCTTCATAACCCAAACAGTTTCACTAAATCCAACCTTATTCTCATATTACAAGCTTTCTCTAGGTGTTTTCATTCTTTTTTTCAGCGTGCCTTATTTTCAAAGTCATTTTTGCTATATTCTTCAATTTAAGGAACTCTTCTCTTTTTTCCTCCCCAGGCTCATGGCTTTTAATTTCTTTCTTTGTTTCCCAACTAACCACCTCATTTCATTACTTTACCACAATAAAGGTCGCCCTCAACTTAGGCTTTTAGCCTGAGGTGAAGTACACAATATCTATTCTCTAAACCAGGGCCACTATTTATAGCCACCCTCAATTTAGACTTTCAGCCTCAATCAAGGTTCACATGTTCAAGGATAGACCAGGGCCAATATCAAGGTATTTAATAAAACAAGGCTAAGCTAACTAGGTGTCAGGAAAGAATAAGTGCATGAAAGGCTCAAACATTTGGAACAAAGGATTCACTAATACATTTGGTAGGTCATTTAGTCAAGAGTGGGCTTTCTAAAAGAACAAAGGCCAAAGATTCCTTCCAAATCAACTACATCACCAAACCAATCTTAGAGTAACAAGGCAAGTTTTGAGTCCATACATGATACATAAATGAAATAAAAATAAGCTCACAACACACATTGCATTGCACACATAATCAAGAGACTCACAGATCATGCTTCCAGCCTCAACTTACCTTTATATTATCATAACAAACATCAACGGATAATCAAAAAGCATGATTGTATCAATAACCAACAATCTCAAAAAAATTTAGGGTATCTAAATTTTTCCAACCATTCAAAAAATATTGAAAGACTATGTATATGCCAAAAGACCATACTACTATGTATTTACAGATTATCTACACCACCTAAACATGTTGGTTCAACAAAAATTAAATATCTACAAGGAAAAAGAAACACGCCAAGAAAACCTTGGGATTAAAGATAGGGGAAATTATGGACTCAAGGCTACTCAGACTTCTCCTCAATCCAGAACTTTCCACACCCCACAAAAATAGAATATTGTCCTCAAAGTAAAGACATAAATGAAAGATAAATAATGGAAGCATATATATGTATATATACATTAAAAAAAGACAACAGTTAACATCCAAAACAAAAGTAAAAACAACATTAAAGACAAAATATTTAAACAAATCCAAAACAAAAATAACGAAAATATTATCCAACAAAAAGAACAAAGTATCCATGAGTAGAAAGTAAGGACTGGGGTCAAAAAGATTAAACATCATGGTGCTCAAGCACCGGTATCAATCTGGTCTTCAGGGTCCTAGGTCAAGGCCTCCTCCTTAGTCGTCTGGGCTGCAGTTGCAAGTGAGATACCTTCTCCATAGGTCGTCTACTGCGCCCGCTCTATTTAAATAACTGCCATGAGTATCAATTCATGAACCACTGCTTTTGGTATTAGCTCCTCCTCTAGTGCACCGAGTCATCAGTTCTGGGCCTCTTCTTGCTTATCTCCAGTTCATCCATCTCGAGTTGCCTCTTTCCATGGGCATGTGGGCAGTCAACCAACTAGTCAAAAACCTTATCACCCGCTAGGGAACCTCTAGAACTGCAATAGGGGTTGCTAACATCTGCAATAAGTCAACCTTAACCTTGGCCAACTCCTCTGTCACTACGCTCGTCTCAACAGGCTGAGCACCTTCAAGCCTCCTCTGGACTCTTGCCTCGAATGCATCAACTCAAGCATATACCACTCTAACTCTCTCATCCACTAAATTGCGAGTGAATGCCCTTGCTCGCTCCTTTGGGCCCCGAATAGTCTGGTTAACCCATGGTCTAACCTAAATAGCTAAAGCCTGTAGCTTGAACTCCACTGTAGCTTCCGTGCACACCAATCCCTGAAAAACATAGCAGAAATAAGAGAATCCACCTGAATAGTGTATGATGTTGGTGCTGGAGTACTGGAGGATGGCATAGACTCAATCTCAATAGCTAGTGAAGGCTCTGCAGTAGCTGGAGTAGTGTCGGTAGTAGCTGCAGTCGAACCTTGAGTATGAGGCTCAACTTGGAATGGATCTGGAATAAGAGGTAGAATAGCTCTCTAAAGGACTACTGGGTTGTCGTCGGCCCTTATTAGATTAGGACCCACCATATGTACGGCCTTTACATAAGGGTCCAAGTGGAGGGAGACCTGCACTCAAGCTACCTTGCATAAACTATGCATCAAGAAGGGAAATGGCAATGCCTACTGGGTATGTACTACTAACTCATGGATCTGCTCTACCATAACACGAGCCCAGTTAATTTATTACCCTGCCAAATTGCTAGCAAGCAATACTACCCTCTCCAATATGATCATATTATTTGTAAATATGGGTCTGATGTGCCAGTGGATAATGGACCACAAAAACTTTGCTTAAAATGAGAGGTAGGATATTAGAATAAACTTAGTGTAATTTCTGACTCACGTCGGCTCAACACCTACCTCGTAAATTTGGCTCAATATCCATCTAAGGAGCTTTGTTCTTTGCTCAAAATTTTTTTGATTAACCGCCATTCTCATACTTGAAATTTGATTGTCATACTCAGCAGCGGAATGTCTCATCCTGTAGTTTGTTTCCAACTGGACCTCTGAATGGTTTCCTATGAGATATCCACCACCTCTCCTATAACCAGAACTTCACTCAACTGTCGTTGCTCAAAGGCCTTCTTGTGCCTCAAAAGATATCTGCATATGGTAGCATAGTAGAAGGCATAGAATTCCTAGACTAAATAGGGGCACACTTTCCTAATAGTTATGAAAGCCATCGTAGCCCGTGGCACTCTATTTTAGCCTTTAAACCTGGTACACTGCTTAGCCTTGAGTCTTTTAGCCTTGCTTCTTTGTGGAATCTCGTCACTGGCCTCCCTTAACCTTTTAGTTCTAGTCCCTTTTCATAAATCTCTTTCATCCCTGGAACACACCATCTTGTGTTTTGGTGGTCTGTGGAGGTGACAGTATAAGTAGAATTAGCTGGCTACAGGAGAGCAGTCTTCTCTGGCTGAGCTTGAGAAACTTCAAGAGAACTGGACTCAGAAGTGAGATATCATCGTCTAACCCTTCTTTATTACCCTCTTCTTCAGACTGGGAGGGGCTATCCACTTCCATCAGAACTTTTCTTGCTTAGGATCTTGTCAAAGGCACATTAGCTTCAGGGTCAAAGTGCACATCTATCTCCTCAGTGGACTGATCATCATTTGACATCTCATCTCTCTGTCAGTGTCCCAAAGTCGAGACAGCACCCCGTTGACATTTTGTAGGCATTGTATCTAAAAAGTCACCACATACCAAATCATGAGTACCATGATGTTTTGTTCCAACAAATGAGTAGTACACACAACACTTAAACAAGAAACAACAAAATCCCTAAAGTAAATGCACTAAACCAGATACAGGTCTGCAGGTACGAGGTGAAGGTACGACTCATAGGATAACCTACGAGTCATATTGTAGCCTTGTAGCACCAAAGTATAACAGAGAAATGCATTCTAGTATCAGCTAAAAGACGTAGGCATGACCTATGGGGCATCCTACTAGTCAGAGTCTGGCTCGTACCTTATGCCAGCAACACTTTGAAAACTCAGATCAAGTCCACGAGACCACCACTACGAGTCGTAATAAGTGCTATGGATCATAAGGTAACCTCATATAGAAGGTTCTAAGGCATCATAAGTGATTGTTACCTTTTATGAAGGCCCACTACATCACATAGTGGGTCCTCGTAGCAGAAAACAGAAGGCACCTTAGGTGCCTCTACCCTTTTCACAATGACCTCAAATCAACAAGGCAACATATGAAATCAAAAACACACAATCAACCCTATAACAAGTCTAATCACTCCACTATATCATTATCCCACAATGAAACATGAATCCCTCCTCTTATTCAAAAAATTACTAGGCTGAAATATTTTGAAAATTACCCATCTGAACCATAATATAGATCATATACAGGCATATAAAGGGTCTCATAAACTCAAACTAGGGTATTTCACACAGCCAAGTTAGAACACCCCAATACTCAAGAATTTTAACCCTACTATGGTCTTGCCAAATAATCTCTCAAGTAGCATAAATCAATCTCATATGACCAAAATATCAAGCTTTATAATCACCAAGCAAGGGTAGAAATATAAGATCCCAAGCAAGGGTAGAAATATAAGATCGAATCATACTCTTCATGCTTAAAAAATCATTTTCAAATGGTTTTGCTTACCATGATCACACAACATTCACTCAAACATCCACAAAGAAAATTCGTAGTATGGATGTGCCAAACTTAACCATGAAAACTTAGTAGATGAAGATGTGATGAGATGAAGAAAAGCTGAAAACCTGGTGGAATGCACTTGCTAGGAGATATTAATAGAAAAATGGTTTGGGGTTGAATAGAACGATATTATATAGTGTTTGGGGGGTTGTAGAGGAAGAAAAACCATTTCAAGGAGGGAAATAAGGAGTCAAAAGACGTTTTGCCTTTCATATACCAGATTGCATCACTTATAAAATTTTGCAGATCAGGTCTAGAGACCCTGACTACAAGTCATAGTGTATCCTACGACTTATAAGTCATGGTCTCGTAGCAAGCCTCAACACTAAGGAAAAATAGAGTTCATACCTGGGCACTACAAACTCCACTTATGACTCATAGAGGGCCCTAGAAGGCATGACTATGAGTCATGGTTTCTATTGAGACTTGTAGGCCTACTCGTAGAGGCTGCTCCACATGTGATGTCCTCCAACTCTTCTGCTTTTGGTCAGTTCTTGCAAATTACACTTAAAGATACACTAATGTATAGAATAATACAGCTGATCCAATGTCTCAACACATCAAAATAAACATCAAACTACTACCTAATAATTCAAACAAATGACATAAACCTAAAATATGTCCAAAAATATAAGAGATACTTGGGTTGCCTCCGAAGAAGCTCTTTACTTAACGTCGTGGCTCGGTGTTGTCATCATGAGTACTCAGAATTCCTCATGGGTTGACGGAGTCTCTTCTATACTCCTCTGGCCTCTTTTATGATATCTTTGCACAAGCTCTAATCATGTTTCCAGTTGTTCAACCCTATCATAAAGTCTCTATGTTACCATTGTTTGTTGATCCACCATATAGCTCACCTTGATGATATCAAACTTTATATTCTATACAACCACTTCTTGTTCATTGGTTTTGGTAAGCACTTGCTCAAGCATACACTTAATCCTTGAGATTTTATTAGTGATGCATTGTTGGTGTGGCAACCTGAGCCAATTATGTATACTCTCTTTCCTGGTAGCGCTTATAGTTCCCTCCGATGTACTAGTAGATGGCACTAATTACTTTTGTAGTGGTTGATAATCTTGGGTGATAGGCAGATAACTTATTTATGTATTCGACAATTTCGTTGAATAGTTGCCTCAGAAATGCCTAATACTCCCCTCCAAATATGTCATCAGCATGTCCTTACTGTTCAGAGGTTAGTGCTCAGTAGAAGCTGGCTACCAATTCATCATCAGTTAGAAAATGGTTCTGATTCATCGCCACGTACTTCTTATATCTTTCCCAAGCTACTACTAAAGATTCTCCTGTATCATTTTAAAATTGTAAATGTTATCCTGTAGATCTTGATTGTTGGGCCCCTTATAGAAGTTTATGGGGAAGACTCTTTGCACCTCCCTCGAGGTGGAACAAACATCAGGTGGGAGAATTGGCCACCATTCAGCAGCTTCACTCTGGAGAGTCGTCGGGAAAGCTTGAAGAGCCATGGCTTCCCAAGCGGATGTCTTGTTGCAAGAACCTCCCTAAACATTTGAGTAAAATGTTGTAGGTGAGTTTAGGGGTCTTCGGACTCTTGACCATAGAACAAGACACATCTCTGTAAAGTTTCCAACACATCACTTGTGATGTAGAGATTTTGTTCGGACATTGTGCCAACCAACCTGTACGTAAAATCAACTAACCAATGTAAAAAATAAAAGTAAAATCCCAGAGAATTAAGAAATTAACACTTGAACTAACTAATGGTGAAATCAAGTCAAAACCTAGTCATCTTCCCCGGCAATGGCACCATAATTTTTTATGATGTTCACGCTCCAATAAGAAAGTGGTCGCTGTCAACAATTAACTAAGCCAAAGATTGAGGTCGAATCCATAGGGAATACAGATCTTAACTACAAGAATTCACTGTCAATTATTTCAAGTAGTTATAACTGAAATCTCCAAATAGGGGGGAAGGGGGTTTACGATTTGGAAATAAAAGTAAAATAAGCACTATGCTACGATGCAAAGAAACACTCAAATTTAGTGACAACTTGAGAATTGTGTTCCACATGGTTCGTTGACTCGATTACCCTAGAAAACATAACTACAATTGCAACATCGCATGCAGGACGGTCACTTAGGTTCTTCCAATCATCGTGTGAAGGTAAAGGTCAAATTTCACCATGACACTTGGTCGACAATAGTGGTGTGTCAACTAACCGTTACCTATTGTCCCAGTAAGGGGAGAGGTTTGGTTGATTAGACGAGAACACATCAATCAAATTCTTCCATCTACTCCCCTTTTCCTATTCATTACTATCTTAGTTGGGATCATGATTGTAAGCTGGGTTTGGTGTTGGTCACCACCAAACAATAGTCATAATGAAGGGAAATACATCATACATGCAAAACCCTAATCACAGAAATGCAATAAATCTAGGTCATCTCAAATCAACTACCTATAGTTCCCACAACCCTAAGTTGTTGGTGCTTAGATACGCATAGCTAAGGCAAAACCAACAAAGATGAAAATAAAAGACATAGTTTAGAATTTTACCCAAAGCAATGAAAAGTGATACACCACAAGCTGCAAACCACAAGCTTGATAGATTGAGAATGAATACAATGTATGATTTGCGCTCCCTAAAAATGGGTTTTCCAAGAGAAAATGAAAATCTACACCTAAAACCCTAAATTATTCTAGAGAGGATATTCAAAGGCAATATTCCATGTTCAAGTCTAGTATCCCTTTCAAAAACCTAACATAAAGTATATATAATAATTTCAATTGTAGCCCTAAATATTACATAGAAACGATAGTTGGTAGCTGGTACGTCTCACAGGTATGACTCGTAAGGTGACTTATGAGTCATAATCGGGGTCTCGTATCGGGCACTTAGCATTTTAGACTTGACTATTATGACCCACTAGTATGAGTCATTACTTGAGCTACAACTTGTATTCTCCTTTCATAGTCTAGGCCTTCAGTTTTTGGTCCAAAGTCTTGGCTATCTGTTTCCTGCTACGAGATCACCCTACGACTCATAGGTTAACTCGTATGTCCTGTACTTCAGCAAAAATCTACAATTTTATTCAAAATTATGTCAACCTACCTTGTTTGCAATAATAACACAAAAACACATATAAACCATAAAAAGTCGCATTAAAAACTCATAAAATCCCTTGTTATAGGAATCAAATATATTGTATTTTGACAACACATCAACAGGAACCATGGATGAAGACCCACACACATAAACTTGAAAATCTCTTGAAGTAGACTTGAAGGAGACTTGAAGCTTGGATTGGGTCCTTGAAATCCAAAGTTATTCTTGAGATCCTTGAACATGAATGATGGTTTTGATAAAGTCATGGAGTGGTTTTAGAGAGGGTTTTATGAGTTATAGAATTGAAAAATGACTAAGCATAGAGCATTTCATGTTTAAATGGGCATTAGGTTATTATCCTAATTTCTTGGGATGAAATATGGAAAACAGGGGAAAAATTGCATTGGTTCGTGCCCCAGGTATGACGCAGACCAAGCGCAGCTCAATAATTAATACCATTGCACATCTTTCACACCCCAAGTCCCATTAGGGCGGATCGGTACCCGTTGCCGATAAGGCTTGGGAGAACCAACCTGTACTTATACACTTTCTACACATTTTATAAAGAATTTGTATATACAACATGTCTGTATGCAAGTAAACAGTGATACAAGACAAAGAAAATGCATGTGACTAGGCCGTTGGGGCCACATTGTTAAAAGTATAAGACATAACCACACCTCAATTTACATAGCCTACAAAGTCTCTAAATGAAAGAGTATCTGATAAGGGGCGGGAAAGTCCCTGCCTCATTACACTTTATAAAACAAACGTATAAACTTTAGACACATACAAAGCTCCGGAGCAACCTAGAGCTTGGTAGCAACAGTTGAATGTCCTGGACTCTACTTAGGAGATCTACTAGCACCTGTACATGCAGCATGAAATGCAGGTCCCCCGTAAGGGACGTCAGTATGAGATAATATACTAAGTATGTAAGGCATGAAATAATATATATAAAGTAATAACTTCAAATGAAACTACGCAATGGTGTGGAATAAGATACCACCTTTATATATACTTTGGGATCGTCTACTTTATGTTCTTTATATTGCTTTACCTTTACTGTATAGTCTGTGCATATCATAAACTATAAATGACCAACTGATCAGTGGTAAATTGTATCAGGTTCGTCCCTAGCTAGGTTATACTCAAATCCTCGGGCTACCCCCCATTGATAAGATCGTCCCTGGCTAGGTGCTTTCTTCACCTCTCCAGCTACCACCTATCAAAAGCTGTATACTTTATCTTTCATTTACCTTTGATATTATTCTTTTGGTGGTCATAATATTAGAGCTTTGGGGCTATTTATGCAATATATAACATAAAAAGAAACCTTTAAGACAACATGGCATTGAAGAGAGTATGTTACATAAGCAACGAAATGCATATGAAATGAAACAACTCCAGAACTTTGTTTAGCAACAAGAACTCGTGTACTTGGTATCCATGTATGTATATAGATTTGAAGGGAACTGCATATAGGAGCATATGAACATGTGAAAGAGTGGATACTTGGTTGTTTATCACGTTGGAGTAGATAAATGCCTTTACTTACCGAAGGATCTATGTTTCATGCCAAATGATACGAAATCAAGTAACCTTACATACCTCGTTGTATGACCTTATTACTATTTTGGAGTGACTGCCTTTTCCTCAAATATTTATCTACACTATATCAGGCAATAAAACTTGTATTAGCATTAACACAACACTTCTAGGTAGTCCAATATCATAAAAACGATCACCGGGACAGCAAGCTTTCAATTAGTGATGCAAAGGCATTTCTTCAATCTTTTCACTTATAAATATAGTTTTCGACAACCATTCTTATATACATGTCATCTATATCTTATTTTCAGTCCCACATTATCGCACAAAACACAACACACAAGAATTCTTCTCAACATACACACAAGCAACACAACGTTATACCCTCTCATCATACTCCAACGTCAACAATCCCAAAACTGTTTTAACTTTACCAAAATTATTTTCAATGATTTTACCATATAAAACCAATCTTAATATAGTCCAAAACAGTCCCAAATCAGGGGTAAGTCATGGAATAACATGCTACAATTCTACATAACTTACAAATGGACAGCAAAACATTACTCCCCCCTTTGCTACATTTCGACGATGATAATTCCAAACCATTTTCAACTCTAACCAAACTATTACAATACAATTTACACATACCAACAGTGATAATATAGTCTTATAACATCACCCAAGAAGTCATTAAGGACATGAGCCAATAGCTTTAAATCCAACAACTCACAACTTCCAACCAACATCACACTTAAGATAGCACAATAAAACTCATATGTTAAATGCAACCATCAACCTTAGGGTAATATATATAACTCAAATCATGTTAAGTGCATCAAATTATCTTCATAATACATCCCAAATACCATTTATAAATCACTAAAACAAAAGGAAAGTGTGCAGCAATTTTCTGGACACAAGCTGTCCAGAATTTTGCAGCAAAGCATACCATTATCTACTTCTTGATTTCTATGAACAAATCATACTAAATACACAAATATAGTTGCTTAATTTTATCTTCAAGGTTTGGAGCCTCCTCAAGAATCCTAGAATTTCCTTTGGATGCTGCTTAGGGTCAAGAAATGTTGAGAGACAACTTAGAGAGTAAAGCTGTTTGTTTTTCTTTTCTGTGTAAGTGCTGAATGTTTAGGGGACTGTTTTGACCCCTTTTATAAAGCTATTTGGCCAAAATTTCATTGACAGCTTTCCCAACAAATATTCAATACACTTAGGCTTATTATTCAGCACTTAACTCCCCAAAATGGGCATTAAAGTCAAATGGATTGGCTGCCAATTTTCAGCTTTCTCCTTAATCCGTTTTTAGCCCAAACGAAACCAAGTAGTTTGTTTTACACTTGGGATCCTCTTGCTTTCTTCTTGGACTGAAAATAAGGTCCATTTATAATGATAAAACATGGGCTAAAATAACACCCTTAAAACTAATTTTTTTTTCCATAATCGAACTTGGACAAAAATGGCGTCGAACCTCTTCTCCGTTTAGCTAGTAATTTCAAGCTAAGCAAGTAGATGAATCACCTATTAGATTATTAATTCATACA
>JAOTQJ010084094.1:0-12405 GCA_025642045.1 Solanum sejunctum
AGCAGCCGGAAGGTTTTGAGGTTTCGGGAGATAAACTCATATGCAAGCTGAAGAAAAGCTTATCGGTCTGAAGTAGGCACCTAGCCAGTGGTAAAAGAAGTTTGACTCATGTATAGCGAGTCAAAGGTACAAGAAAATTTTAGCAGCTGAATGTGTCTACATTCAGAAGTCTTCTGATGAAAATTTTGTTGCTCTTCTACTATATGTAGATGATATTCTGATCGTGGGGAAAGATGCAATAAAGATTAACCAGCTAAAGAAGGAACTCTCTAAGTCTTTTGGCATGAAAGACTTAGGACTGGCTCAACAAATATTGGGAATACAGATCACCCGAGATAGGAAGAATCGGAGGTTATGGCTATCTCAGAAAAAGTATATGAATGAGTGCTTGCACAGTTCAACATGAACTATGCCAAACTAGTTAGCTTTCCATTAGCCAACCATTTCAAATTGAGCAAGAGAACGTGTCCTTCATCCAAGGAAGATATTGGGGAGATGTTGTTAGTATCATATTCTTTAGCAGTCGAAAGTCTGATGTATGCGATGGTGTGTACGAAGCCAGATATTGCTCACGCAGTGGGAAGGGTGAATGTTTTCTCTCCAACCTTGGGAAAGAGCACTGGGAGGCAGTAGAGTGGATTCTCAGGTACCTTAAGGGTACAATAAAATTATGTCTTTACTACAGGAAAGTTGATCCAATCTTGGAGGGCTATACAGATGCAGACATGGCCGGAGATCTTGATAGTAGGAAATCTACTTCAGGATTTATTTATACTTTTACTGGGGAGCTATTTTATTGTAGTCAAGACTACATAAGTATGTTTCTTTATCCACAACAGAAGCAGAATACATTGCTGCCGCAGAAGCTGAAAAGAGATGTTGTGGTTAAAGCGTTATCTCTAAGAATTTAGAATCAAACAAAAGCAATATAAGGTACATTGAGATAGTCAGATTGCTCTGAATTTGAGCAAGAACTCCATGTACCATTCTCGTACAAAACATATTGATATTCGGTATCATTGGATACGTGAGATGATGGATCGACAACTGTTGAAACTAGTAAAGATTCATACGAAGGAGAATCCAGCTGACATGTTGACAAAAGTGGTGACTCGAGAGAAGTTAGATCAATGCAAAGATATAGCCAGGATGCTTGTTCCGGATATGTCTGGAGGGGGAGAATTGAAAATATTACATACATGAAATTAATGAATAGAGTAGAAAATAATTTGGGTCTCCATGGGTTAAAGGAACTCACAGATGAAACTCACATACTTTAGCCGAAGATCTACGGAGAAATTATGATTTTTGATGAGGAAGTCCTGAAACTCTAGCCTTGCCTTCAATGGAGAACCTTGGGAGGTTGAGAGGATATTTTAGAATTAGGTTTTGAAGAATGGCTTAGAAATGAGGGTATAAATGGGAGTATAAAAATGGTATGGGCATAATAGAGGCCAGAACGACGTAGCATTGAGTTTAGCATACAAAGAAACAAAAACACCCTTTTTAAAACAGGTCAGATTGATCCTATGAAAGCCCCCTTTATAGGACATAAGTTAATCCACGGGCCATAGGGCGGATCCTATGTGTAAGCAGTCTGACAATGCTTCACTAAAGTGGACATAATTTTTTGGTCCAAACTTGGAATAAGGTGAAATTAGTGGTGTTGAAAAGATAATTCGAAGAACTTTTATTTGATAGGTCACCTAGCATCTAATTTGTTGTGTGTTAAGATAAATGTTCATTTAAAAAAGACACATACACTAACTCATGCTAAAACTTAGGCGATTGGAATCATTTGCACTCAACTTGATGGGAGAGGGGCTTGGAATTGCATGAGGGGTCATGGAGGGGATATATAAGGCTATTAAGGGTTTAAGGGAATAGGAAAGGTTGGAAATACCATTAATGAATTCGGCAATCAAAACCATGAGATCCCACTTTAGGGGTCATACAATGAAGCATGCCCCGTACTGTTGTTTGTAAGCAAAGATCCGAAAACCATTATTTTTGGCCCCAAAATCACAGACCATCTTATGACCCATAGAATGGATCACGAGCCTTGAAATTCCATCATAGTTCTCTTCCACACTTAACCAAAATTCCAATCTCCAGGACCCCATTTACGACTACACATAACGACCCCTAATCCTTTTCATATTTCCTTTCAAACATTAATTTTTCTAAGGCCCAATCCACGAAATACTTTTTCACAAAATATCTTTATGGTAAAAAATTATAAAAAGCTTCTAGTTTGTGGTTCATTTAAATTATGTGAAAAAACGGGGGTGAGATGATAAAAATAAAATCACTTAAAAGATTACATTTTAATTTTTTAGGAAGGGGTGGAGATTGGGGGTTCTTGTAGGGTGTTAGGGCAAGGGAGAAGTAAAAAATAATTTGAATTTTGCAAAGTCTAAAATTTATTTTTTTAAAACAACTTTTCTCCATAGTGTTCCAGCGGGGGTTGGGGGGGAGGGTGAAGGGTTTAAAATTTTGAATTTCTTAAAATTTAAAATTCTTTCCACCGGCATATTACCTCGGCATCACAATGTCATCGTAAATTCGCCAGCATGTTACCTCAAAATAGTGATAAATTCGCTGGCATGTTACCTCAGTATCACAATAAATTCACCAGCATGTTACCTCGGCATCACAATGTCTCGACCGGTAAAGACCTCGATCCTAATATTTTTCATCTCATTTGTATCAGTATCCAAAATTAATACAAATATGCATATCATGGAATGAATAAACATGATTTGAATTGTACAGACACATTCACTCATTATTTTCAACCACAAGTATATTTATATCAAAGATATAGAATTCTCATTACTTCACCACATTTATCAATTCAAGTACCATAATAATACGCCAACTCCCATTCACATTTTTAATCATCTCATTTCTTATATTATTAAAATGTTTAACGTACTTCACGCTGGATAAAGGAAAAATTTGAGAATTCTACGAGAATTATAGAGTCTTGAAAATCCACTTGCCTTAGTCAAATTACAGTCAATCTATCACTTTGACCTTTCCTTTCTGAATGGAATTCATAGCACCACGATCTAGTCAAATAAATTATAATTTTTCCTCTTAGTCACGATTTTAAAATTTATGCACAAGATTATATCAAAAGTACATATTTTTGATTACTATTTGTATATCAAAATTAATTTTTTATTTATCCTTTTTGAGCACGAATTTTTTGGGTGGTACTAGATAGTACGATTAACTTAAGAAATTAATTTGACACAAAAATAAAAAGATTTGGAGCTAAAATGAATTAAAAGTAAAAGATTATAGAAGAAAATTCAAGCAGGCATCTTAATGGGTTAAATTTAATATTATAATTATATTTACAAGTAATGCGTGACAGCCGAATACAATTTATTTATACTACTATTCAATCGATTATAGTAAAATCTATAAATAGCACATGACGGACAAAAAGAACATTGTCTTGAAACTTGTTCCATGAGGGAGAGTCAGTGGTTGTTGGAAAAGAATCTTTACAATTGCATAAAGATTTGGAAATAATCCGTTAAATAATTCTTACTCTCCTAACCTTAAAAATTATATAAATGCAAATAACCCATTAAATATTATGTGTATCACTTTATTGGAAAAGTCATCCCCTAGTCACACGAACTTTTCTTTTTGCCTTACAAGTGCTTGCACTTAGATTAATATATATACCCCATCACCTTATTGCTTCCTTTAATTTTCACTATTCCTTCTTTTATTTTCTCTCCTACAAGTTTAATTGGTTCTAATTTTTTTCCAAGACTACTCTACTTCAAAAAGGCTCCCAATTTTCTCGTATAACTAGCTGAAATAGTTAGTTTGTTATGAAATCTCTTATGATCTTACTTCTAATGGAGAATAATATATTTTATATATACATATACACGAAAATAAACTCTTTTGTATAAAATAGGAGAAACTTACATAAAATTTGTCAAAGCTCTACACAATTAGAACACCTCCCTTCTCAAAATATTAAACACTCTATTTTTTTTTCTTTGTTTTCTGCTCTCTGACTATATTTTTTTCTTCCTATTGTTGTATTTCAAGTGAATGAACAATCTATATATAGGTATATATGGCTTCCAGTAGCTCCTTAATTGAGCACAGTTGCATATGGCCATTGTTAGCCAATAACAAAATGGCCACTTTGCAAAGTGGAGAATTACAACCAACAAGATAATCTTAAGTGGACCAATACATCCACTAAGATCATATTAAGTGGAGCAATATTATTAAATAAAAGAAATCATGCAACATTTCTACTATTCCTTGTCCCCCAACTCAACTCAACACATTAATTCACAAATAACAGATTACATAAAATAATACACCATCTTAGTTATCGAATATCTACTAAAATTTTACAAGAAGGATATTTTTAAGAAAATAATAGGATCCATTCTTATAATATTTAACGGGTTCTTACATTATCCACCACTAAAAATCATGTTAGTCCTCGAACACAAGGTAAGATAAGGTACCTAAAATTTTGAAAAGATGAGGATGTATAGCACACATTTCTTACTCTGTCTCCCAAGTCGCCTCCCTACCTAGATGATTCATCCATTGTACCTTCACGGAAGAAATCTCTTTGTTTCTGCAGTACTAGTATCTCAAACGAAGGCTAAGTAAGGCAAACACCCATTATCAACCAATTTTTGGGCATAAATGTAGGAGATAACTTTACTAGGATAAGAACTACTATCACCCTTCCACTCAATCTTCGGTACACCGGGCATAGCTAAGGTCACAGTTTTGCATAGTAGTCAAGGATAGCATGATAGAGAGAAAGCCAATCCATCCCCAAGATAACATCAAAATATACGATATCCAAAATAATCATATCTACCCAAGTATCATACCTATCCAAAGAAATAAGACAGGATCGATATATCCGATCCACCATTAAAGGTTTATCTATTGGTGTAGAAATATGTACGGGTACTGACATCCAATCACACAATAAGTCAAACCCAGATGAAAGTATATAGACACATAAAAGTACGTAGATGCAGTATCAAATAACGTAGATATAGGCTGATGACAGACAGGAACAATACCTGTAATAACTATGTCTGAGGCCTCTGCCTCGGGTCTTCCAGGAAATGCATAGCACTGAGCTCCTCTTCCATCCCCAACCTGAGCTACACCTCGATCTCCACTGTGTTGAACCAAAGTACCACTGTTTGGAATCCTGCCACCTCTAGCAGTTTGACCCCTGCCTCGTCCTCTAGCTAGTGTAGCCGAATTAGTATGATGGGGTCCTGGATGAGTTTGAAAGGGGCACTGTTGAATCACATGTCCTGGATCCCTATACCCAAAATAAGACCTTGGTGTAGAGGAATATTTTCCACCAAAAGAACCACTATAACTATTGCGGGTAGAACTCTGGAACCCTCGAGACATCTGTCCACCCTCAACTGCTAGCATAGATACATGTACCGGACCATGTCATATGAAAGATCCGCCACTCCTATGCGAACTACTACCTCCTGATGAAGTACCATATAATTGACCCGTAATATGAGCTTTCTTAAGATCTACAAACTCTTCTCGAACAACAACTCTTCCTCCTTGGCAGTGCTTACAATAGACTGGAAAGAAGCCCCCTCACGAGCTACTCTGAATACATAGGATCTAATCGAGAAGTTTAAACCTCTCATAAATCTACAAACTCTCTCCTCCTTATTTGGAATCATAGTTAAGGCATGTCGGGATAACTAGCAAAAATGGGCTTAATACTCCGTAATAGTCATACCTCCCTATCTTAAGTCCTCAAACCTCAATTGGCTCTCTTCCCGCATACTCCATGTAATGAAGCGCTCCTTAAAAGAATTATAGAACATACCCCAATCCACTGGAGAGGATCCAGCTGGTATAGGTGCTACATAATTCCTCCACCACTCCCTGGCTGGTCCACGGAGCTAAAGTTCCATAAAATGGACACTGCGCTGATCAACTAACCCCACTGTATCTAGCATCTCATGGCACAAAGTCAAAAATTCATGGGCGTCCTCGTTCTAACCACCCTGAAATTTAGGTGGACTCATCTTCTGAAATCTTTCATAAGTAAGTTGATCATCTACAACTAGGACTGCCTCCGAAGTGGTTTGTACTCCATTAGCTGGTGTAGGGACCACTGGGGGCTGACCCATCTGATCTTGATAAACTACACCTTGATGCTGCCTGAAATCTATTCTTCCACTCTCGGTTGGGAAATTCCCTGTGTGCCTATCGTACCACCACCCTTAGTAAGATTTTTGAGCATCCTATCATTCTCAACGGAGTGTCTTAAAGTAAGGTTGTTGTTGTGGGCTGTTGAAGGAACTGATCCTCATTAACCTTTATCTGCTGCTCTAGAGAATTCCTTCTATCCTGCCTTCTAGCTGGTGCTATTCCTTGGGTACGCTCTCTTATTGATGCCACTGCACGAGCATGACCTCTAGCTTGACCCCTTCTAGTAACTCTAATTGGGGTATCAGCAATTGCCTCGGCTATAGCCTCACCTCTACCATCATTAGTAGTCGCTCTAATCCTTGCCATCTATCAAGAGAACATAGACGCCTCTCATTACCAATGAAAATAACCACGCATGATAAGAGAGAATGAATAAAAAGAAGTTCCCTAACAATCTTCATAGCCTCTTAAAGATAAGTACAGATATTTCCATACCGATTCTTAAGACTCTAGTTACACTTGGCTTATACACACTTGAAACCTATGAACCTAGGGCTCTAGCACTAACTTGTCCCAACCCAAAAATTGGGCGTGATGGCACTTGCTCAATCCCACCAGAATGAGTCAGCCTTAATCTAGAGATAATAAACATATCGCGCAAAAGCAATTAACAAGAGTAGATAACTAAAGCTGAAATTTTCCATAAGCTTAAATACCACCCAAGGATTGGTTATCATCGTACAAGCCACTAACAATATAAAAAAATAAGGAAATACAATTCCATACTGTCCTTCTCGAATAAAACAAGTACAGAAGAAATAGGAACAAAAGAGTCAGCCAGATGGCAACAACTACCTCTCTACGTCTCTTGGGAATCCTCGGCGGATCAAGAAATTACTATTCACTACCCGAATTCACCACCTACATAAGTGTAGAAGCAAGGGGTAAGTACCAAATACCATGCGGTACCTAATAAGTCAACTAACAAAATAAAGTAAATCTAATAAAATATACAAACTCCTTTCATTCCAGTCAGTCTCCACGACTACAACTTGCACATACATAATAAAGATGGGATTTCACTATATCACAATTACCAAGTACAAGCTAACATTGATAACACAATCATTTATAAAGATAACACCATGCTACACAATAGTATGCAAAGATAAAATGCAACCCATTATGCAATAATTGCCGACAAAGACCTCTGCATCACAATATCATCATAAATTTACTGGTTGTTATCTCGGCATCACAATATCATCATAAATTCATCGGTATATTACCTCGACATCACAATGTCATCATAAATTTAACAGCATGTTACCTCGATATTACGATAAATTTGCCGGCATGTTACCTCAGCATCATAATGTCTCGACCGGTAAAGACCTCTGTCCTAGTAGTTTTCATCTCATTTGTATCAGTATCCGAAATTAATGCAAATATGCATGTCATGGAATGAATGAATATAATAGAAATTCTACAGACACATTCACTCATTATTTTCAACCACAATAATATTTATATTAAAGATATATAATTCTCATCACTTCACCACATTTATCAATTCAAGTACCATAATAACACGCTAACTCGCATTCACATTTTTAATCATCTCATTTTTTATAATATTAAAATATTTCACATACCGCACGTAGGAGAAAGGAAAAATTTGACAATTCTACGAGAATAACAGAGTTTTGAAAATCCACTTGCCTTAGTCAAATCACGGTCAATCTAACACTTTGGCCTTTTCTTTCTGAGTGGAATCCGTAGCACCACGATCTAGTCAAATAAATTATTATTTTTTTCTCTTAGTAACAATTTTAAATATTAAGCACAAGATTATATCAAAAGTACATATTCTCTATCACCATTTGTATCAAAATAAATATTTTGAATTATTCTTTTCGAGCACAAATTTTTTGGGTGGTACTAGATAGTACGATTAACTTATGAAATTAATTTGACACGAAAATAAAAAGAATTAGAACTAAAATGGATTAAAAGTAAAAGATTATAAAAGGAAATTCAAGCATGAAGCTTAATGGATTAAATTTAATATTATAATCAGATTTGCAAGTAATGCATGACAGACGAATACTGTTTGTTTATACTACTATTCAATCGATTATGTTAAAATCTATAAATAGCGCATGACAGACAGAAACAACATTTTCTTATTCCATCGATACACCCAAATGAATAATTTAATAAAATATAAATATTTTGGTTAAATAATTAAATTGTATAAAAATTGGTGATAAAAACTATATTATGGATATGTCTTGAAACTTGTTGCCTCAGGGAGTGTCAGTGGTTGTTGGAAAAGAATCTTTATAATTGCATAAAGATTTTGAAATAATCCATTAAATAATGGTTACTCTCATAACCTTAAAAATTATATAAATGCAAATAACCCATCAAATATTATGTGCTTCACTTTATTGGTAAAATCATCCCCTTTCTAGTCACACAAACTTTTTGTTTTGCCTTACAAGTGCTTGCTCTTAGATTAATATATATACACCATTACCTTATTGCTTCCTTTCATTTTCACTATTCCTTCTTCTTATATTTTCTCTCCTCCAAGTTAAATTGGTTCTAATTTTTTTTCCAAGACTACTCTACTTCAGAAAGGCTCCTAATTTTCTTGTATAACCAGCTGAAACAGTTAGTTTGTTATGAAATCTCTTATGAGCTTACTTCTAATAGAGAATAATATTAAATGCTCCTAGAGTATAACCAGCTGAAACAATTAGTTTGTTATGAAATCTCTTATGAGCTTACATAAAATTTGTCGAAGCTCTACATAATTAGAACACCTCCTTTCTCAAAATATTAAACGCTCTATTTTTTTCCTTTGTTTTCTGCTCTCTGACTATAATTTTTCTTCTTCTTGTTGCACTTCAAGTGAATGAACAATATATATATGTAGGCATATATGGCTTCCAGTAGCTCCTTAATAGAGCACATTTGGATATGGCCATTGTTGGCCAATAACAAAATGGCCACTTTGCAATGTGGAGAAATACAACCAACAAGATAATCTTAAGTGGAGCAATATATCCACTAAGATAGTATTAAGTGGAGCAATATTATTAAATAAAAGAAATCATGCAGCATTTCTACTACTCCTTGTCCCCCAACTCAACTCAATACATTAATTCACAAATCACAGATTACATAAAATAATACACCATCTTATCGAATATCTACTAAAATCTTACGAGAAGGATATTTTTAATAAAATAATAGGACCCATTCTTAAAATATCTAACGAATTCTTACATGATCACTAAATAAGAGTAAGTCCAAGTCAAGCGAAATAGTTGCATAGCCAGCATAGAAGAGTATTCGCTTGTAATATCTAATATCGGATGTTTCCTATTGTTCCAAAAATATGACTTGATGTTATTAATTTTGGATCAACTAATGGGACTTCCCTTACCGTAGAAAGTTATGGGATAGATGTGGAAGTGGCATCACTTCATTGTATCTTTACCGGCTCATAGGTGATGGTTATTGGTTAGAGAAACTACGATATATGCCTTGATAGTACCATGAGCGGATTGGACCAGATGGTATCTGAATGGTCATTGTCTAAACTGCATTGTAACTTTATACACTTAACATGCTGATTGAGTTTCCTACTTCTTGAGTTGGGCTATTTGAGTTGTTGATATTCTTTATTTACATGTTTCTTTCTATCATTTTACATGTTCGTACATTCCTTATACTGACATCCATTTTGGATTACATCTTTTGATGATGTAGAGACAGGTACTAGCAGTCATCAATAGGTGCCCCAGTGAGGACCTATTTGTTTTTAGCTGATTGGTGAGCCCTCACTTACTTTTGAAAGATATAATATTCTTTTATAGCTTTGAGTTTAGATTTATTTAATTCTATTTTGAGGTAGCTATGGGTCTGTCATTGGCACCATTTTGTCAATGGGTAGAGGCTTCATTGACTAGAATGTTTTTTTATTTTAAAAACCCTTGTGGTGGGTTAAGGGCTAAACAACACCCCCAGGCCATATCTTAAATGAAACAAAAAATAAAAATACAATGGAGGGGTATATACACCTTACCTCTGTTCTATGGTGGTTCACAAGTCGGCCAACTTGTCCCCATTTCTAAAAAGAAAAGCGAACCTAGACTATACATAGGAGAGGACTCCTCTCAATATATATAATCCAGGAATGTGATAAACGAGGGAGACACTCCCCTTACATAAGTGAAAGGAAAATAAAAAACCTACTATTGAAAATAGTAAGGATCTAACAAGCTAAGAAAATCAATATCCTAAAGTGATTCCTTGATCCGCTTCAATTTTCTTCTTCTAAAAGTGGCCATTTCCATCTTGTTGAGGTAGTAGTAAGCTTTAGCTTCATTGGGTGTGTGTTACACATTAAAATAAATCTGAGGATCAGCGAACTGATGGCTACGTTTGGCTAAATAATAAGCTACACAGTTAGCTTCTTTAAGAGTGTGATTGCATTTAAAACCATGAAGTTGAGTGATGTAATACTGCAATTTGGTAAGCCCCTAAAGTATATTCTAGGGAATTATAATATGATGATAATTAATACATTAATATAGAATCTCTAACTCAACGTTCAGGATAACTTGGCCAAAACACATTTGAAGACACTAAACTACACCAGAAATAACAACTTCCTTCTTAGCCTCGTCAATAGTTCCTTCACCAATAGTTGATGCATAGGCAACTAAAAAATCTCCAGTAATGTTTCTAATAATGCCTCCAACCTCCATATTTCTAGGATTAACTATGGCTCTACCATCAGTGCTGAACTTCACCCACTGATTAGGAGGATTAGCACATTGAAAATGAGTTATCTTGATGACATACACACATTTTTCAGCTACTATAACTATGTTTTTCCAGCTAAAGGACCATGAGATGTAAGGATATGCATCCCTTAAGATATAGGTGATATCCTTATTAATAAGGTATTTCACTCTAGCTAAATTGAATTGCTTTCTAGCATACTTGCTAGCATACCTATTTTTCCAAATATTCCAATAAATAAACATAGCGACAGCCTATAACAACAATCTGCGAGCCTCATTATTGTTCTTTGTATCCCACCACCTCATGACATATTTCCTAAGGGGTATATAATCATTACTGACCCCACAAGATACAACAAAATTGTTCCTTACATTAAAGGAAAAGCTACCAGTGAAGAAACATGCTCAATAGTGTCCATACCAAGCATGTAGCAACAATAGCACTCTTTGGAATCTTGTCCAAAGCTAGCAAGATTCTGATTAGTAGGTTGTTTTACTCTAAAGGCCCTCAAAATTAGAAGGAACACTTAAAAGGAATATTCTTATTCCATGTGTAAGCCTTTTGGTCTTAGATCTTGTTTCTTTGATGATGTTCCATGTAGAAAAGGCAATGAAATCACCACTTGTATTCAATTTCCAGGGACTCCATGTTGTATCTGAATGTGAGTACCTAAAATTGTGGAAAATATTATGGAGGAGCCATGTGAGCGATGAGCTAAGGTACCAACCCCTAACCAGTTATCCTACAAAAAGAACAGGTCCCAAAATTGATTTTCTAGTAGATGTGAGGCTCAATCTTATGCTTATTAATAGTCATATAGTTCCAAACCAAAGAATCCCTAGTACATCTCTTCTTTCTCAATGGATTGGATCTTTGAAAATAGTTGGCTCTCAAAAGTTCACCCCAAAGAGTGTTTTTAGTTCTGAAAACCCACCAATATTTATATTGGAAAGATTTGCACAAATCATTAAACATCCTAACATACTAGCAATATGGCATGTATGAATGATGGTTGAAGTAAAACCATGATTATATAGAATATAATACAAGTTTAAGAAGTGACCATTATAGTTCAAGCCAAGGCCTACCACCCCCTTGGATAGGAGCATGAGGTACGAACCCCTTCATGAAGTTGATAGACTACAAACACCCCACCAAGGTTGATGGAGTACAAAACCTACATCAAAGTTGACAGAATACGAACCCCGAATCGAGGTTGATAGGTACCAATCCGAAAGAAGGTTACCCAGGCCTACCACCCCCCGAGTTAGACAACCAAGGTACTAACCCCTCAATAGCTTACCCGGACCTACAAACCCCTAAGCTAGGCTTGGTCATCCCAAACACTATATAGAGATAATATCATTA
>JAOTQJ010084105.1:0-12404 GCA_025642045.1 Solanum sejunctum
CATTGTTCAAGTAGGTCCCCAAACTTTCCTATTTAAATCCAATTGAGGACTCCCGACTCCAACTTAAAAAAAATGTATGCTCCAATTTTAATTAAGCACCGCGAATTCACTTAATTAAATTATGCCATGTTCGACACACCTTTTCCAATTGAATGATTTACTTCGATTGAATTAAGTAAGGGGTCTAACATGGATCAAATGTAGTCTTTTTGGTCATTCTTATTTAAGAATACCAAGAACACATGAAAAACACCAAGAACTCCCAAATTTTCAACTTCTTCAAATCTTCGTGAAATTACCTCAAATTTTAAGAGTAGCATTTTTTTGAGCTAGATATCAAAATGCAATAGCATTTTTTTGATCTAGATATCAAAAATCAATATCTTTTGAGCTGGGAATCGACCTAACTCGAGAAGACCTACTTGAAATAATTTTAATGGTAAAATTTTTGCCTCAACTCTAAATAATTGAAATTTTGAACATAAACTCAAGAACATACTAAGAAATAAAGATCTAATATTAAAAACACAACAATAAAAATACGAATCAAAGAAAATTTTAAAATTTTGGGACTGATTTCTCTTTTTTGGGGGGGAATGTTTTTTTTCATTTGGTGTTGTAAAACTTTGAAATAAAAGTTAAAGTAGGTCTTGTTGAGTTACGTTGAATTTGAGCTCAAAAAATATTAAGTTTTGGTGTCTAGCTTGTAAGAACACTACTCTTGAAATTTGGAGTGATTTCGTGAATATCTAAAGAAGTTGAAAATTTGGCGTTCTTGGTGTTCTTGACATTCTTGAAGAAGAATGACCAAAAAAGTTATATTTGACCCAAAACTCTAATTTAAAAATGTTTAAAGTTGTTTAATGGTTTTGCAAAACTAGAATTAAAAACTAATGGCATAGATGAACCTTTCTCAAATGGTAATGACATAAATGAGCCTTTTCTCAAAGTTCAATGACATATTTGAGTCTTTTCTCTTTATATTTAGTCTTTAACTTTCTCTTTGGACGCGTACTAATGAATAATAGACCTTTTGATATATAACTTCATTTAGTCAATAATTCAATATTTAGGGAAAAAAATGGTACCAATTTCTCATACCAAAAACCAAACTCGAATACCATAATTCTATAAATTTACTCCCGAGTACCATACCGAATATATTACCAAATACCAAAATACCAAAAATTTAAGTTTAGTTCGATAAATCAATTTTTGGTATTTTATGACCAGCCCTATTGTATTGTGTTGTATTATATCATATTTTATTATTTTAATGAGTACAACTTTTGAATAGAGATTGTATCAATTTTCTCTTGTTACATAATGTACTAGGATATGATGTAGAACTACTATAAAATATAGGATAAAGAATAGTCAATTAATTTATTTCCAAGTAAAGACAAAGTGAGAAAAAAAGTTAATGACAGTTAACATAAACACACCAAATTGATTGTTATATTAAAGACAGTCAATCCATGCATATTTTTGGTGATTTTCACTGTAAACACCTGCATAACGCCAGTCAACACAAACACAACAAATTAATTGTTATATTAATTATAATCAACACAAACACACCAAGTTAATATTTATATTAACGACAATTGATCCATGCAATTTTTGGTGACTTTTATTGTATACACCAGCATAACGATAGTAAAATGTGTGTCAACATTTTCTTCTCCTCCCGAATACCGAATTCATTGTTCAAAGTTATTTATTTCAATTTTGTTTATGTTATAAAAGGTAATTAACATTGATTAATTTTTTTATTAAAGTATCATATACAAAAATAATAAGATGGAATGAAACATGAGAAGAGTACAAAAAGTCTCCAACATTATCTTTAATTAGTGTGCAACATTAAACTGGTCCAGTAATCATTGAAACAGACTTGATTCTTGTTAAAAAAATTTAGTAAAGGTATCATGGGCTATTACATGTATCATTGCACTGGTATTGATAAAATTAATTTTCAAAAAGAAGTTAGTAAACTATCGGGGATGCAATCCTTCCTTGGTCTATACTAATACAGGACTTATTTTTAACTTGTTGATAATTATGGTGTCCAGTTAGCTTGCACGCATCTCAACTAATTTTATGAATTGCATCTAATAACAATTAATTAATGCCGAAAAACCTTTTAGTACTTTTTGTTAATGTGCATATTTATTGCCAATAAAAGTTATTTTTATTGTAGTGAAATAAGTAGATAAATCAAATAAAATGAAGAATTTGCATTGGTAATTTAAGAAAACCCAAAGTTAGAATATCAATTTGAAGGGAACATTTTGTACTTTTCAAAAATAGATTATTTAGATGCTTTGACCAAAAATTACAAATGTACAACCCAAACAATGAACAAAAGGTTATAAATTCTTTTCTTGCCCTTCATCCTTTAGATTTGCTATTTGTGTGTCAAAGCCATAGTTTCCTGACTCACCTCACTAAAAGAACTTCAACACATTCGACAAAGAAAAACGAAATAACTATATTACAATCCAGCATAAACTGTTTGCAAACCAAAGGATCCCTCAAGTTTTGGGTTCAATTTCGAGCAAGGAAATGACAATATGGCTAAATTACACCTAATCAGAATAATCATAGCCATGCGAATTTGTTTGCAAGCAACGAAAAGTAGAATAACAAGACAACAATAGTACTAGCAGTACCACAACTGTTAAGTTTAGATCAATGCCATAATGAAACGTTGGCCCTAGTGTGGGTAATCGGACACTAGATGAGAAACCAAAAAAGCTTCTCTACAGGATAGAATTTCTTGATTGTGAAGTTCCTGCCTATGTGTTCCTCCACCTTTACATTTGAATATAAAACACACAAACCTTCTTGTTTGCAAAACAAGCTGCAATCTTGTTTCCTTCCTTGTTCCAACTCAGATAAAAAATATCGCTATCGCCATGGTAAGTTCTTACAACCTTGGCCTCCTTCACTGACCATATATTCATCCAATTATCCATTGCACCACTTGCCAAGTATTCACATTCAATAGCATAAATAGATTCCCTGGATTCAAAATGGAAGAGAACCTACTCAATAAACAACAAACACATTGAATAAGAACGATATAAAGATTTGATGATCTAATAGAAAGATACACAGTTACCTCATTCTCGCTCCACTCTGCCCCATCCCCCCACATCTTCACCCAAATAAAAGGAAAGGTATATAGGTATCAATAATTCAATTGAGTATGAGTAAACAATAACAATAATATACCCAGTGGAATCCCACAAGTGAAGTTTGGGGAGGGTAGAATGTACGCAGACCTTACACTACCTCATAGAAATAGAGAGGCTATTTCCTGGAAATCCTTGTCTAAAATGTGCTTTCACTAAGAACATGTAAAAATAAAGTCTTGGATCATATAGTACCTAACAAAAGTAATCTCTAATCTTCATAATACTACAAAAAATGAAAATAAGCCAATAAATCAAGGAAAAACTAAAGGGTTTGGCATGCCATAAAAAGTTTTCTTGACAAAATCATTTTCCACTTTTGTTTTCACCAAGAACACATTTTTTCACAAAGTATGAGCAGAGTTAGTTTCTTCTGTTAAATATATATGAAGAAAATGAAAGCAATTATCCAAAAATTGAATCTTTTTCCAGCATACCAAATGCACATATACTATAAAAAGAGAATTAGATAACTTACAAGAATTGGGGTGTCCCCAACAATGTGAGTATAAACCAAAGTTGAAGATGGTTGACCCAGAAACTCGAAAGGATTCACTTGAGTATGAGTAATCAAACCCCATAATACTCAAGACTCTCATTTGACAAACTAAAAGTGTAATTCTATTAAGAGTGACTTAATATTTCCTGTGTCCATTCCAAGTAGACATAATGAGTTTACATTCATTACCTGTGGCTGTCCAAGCTGTGAAAAAGACGCCCTAGTTTGACATCCCATAGCTTCATTGTAGAGTCATTTGAAGCACTACACAGACAAAATAAAACAAAACCAATACGCTCAAATATATTAGGTGCAATACATTAGATCTCTTTTTTGGAGTCGGTGCACACCAAGAGTCCATTTGCCGGATGGTTAAAGTGAAATTGTATCCCTCTGTATTATTTTTACTTGCAAGGCGATTATGGGCAACATTGCAAGCTTCCAAAATTTGGAACTCAACTATTGGGACTTTAAAAATAATCATCCACTTCAATTGGTATTTTTTCATGAAAAGCAGACATGAGATAAGAAATCCAGTGTTTCACTAAGATTTCGAATAGCGGTCCCGAATTCAAGTTGATTCTATTTCGACTCTTCCTCAAAGAAAGACCATCAAATAATTCCCAGTCATGGTCCTTGCGGATCGGATCATCCATATAATATACAAAAAGAAACTCCAGATATTTGAGATGTGGAAGTTTCATGATGTTCACTTCCATCACACAAATAAGGCAAGAGAGAACCTTTTTTTGCCTCTGCATGAAAAAATAACGGAGCTTTAATTGAAAACAGAGAAATTACAAAAATGCAAATATATGTTTTTAGTTCAAGACTAATAATTATAATTATAAGTATCAATAGCAAATATATGGATAGAGAAATTAAATTTTTTTTATGATAAGATGAAATATCAATTGTTTTGTATATTTCCTCTTTAGGAGAGGCTTATAGGCAAGAAAACTATGTCTTAGAGCCTTCAAGGTGACACTCAAATTGTTACTATCGACTAGCAGGAAACATCCGTCCCTGCTATATATTACACAAGATTGATTCAACTAGAGCATGGGCTTGAAAAGAGAGCAAAAATAGTATCATATAAAATGGAATGGTGTGAGTATTTTCTTATAAACAGTGAAAACTGTCTGGTGAACTATAGAGCCTTTATGCTTAGCTATGAACAATGATCCAATCATAATCTATGAGTCCAATGTGTAATTTGTAATTGAGAACTTTGCGCTACCACCACATTTCGAAGAATACTGCAAACATGACTGGTAGAGTACCTTGCCAGCAACAACTGCTTATTCAGATTGCTTGTACCAGCGCCAGTTGGACTCCATTTGATGGTGTATATATCCTAAAAGAACATAATAGTTAGCAACTGATGTCTATTGATTAAATGAATCAACAAAGGCCATGAAGAAAAAGAAAGAACAAAAATAGAAATAACTATGTTATATGTGATACTTTGAGATGTTCTTTGAAATCATGCAAGCAGACATCCTGTTTCATGCTCCATATATGCACAGATGGAAAGAATTATTGAGCAATTTTATTTTATACGTATTTAAAGTCCTAGTGCAGGAAATGGAGAAGATAAAATTCAGCTTTCTCTAATCTGGACATTTGTATTTTATTGATTCAAAGTTTAGGAATCTCAGCAATGTAGATCCCTTTTTCTGTTAAACGAAAAATCTCCAAGGGCCAGTGGCACACCGCACCGCCTCTCTACCCTATTTGATCCATTTAAAAATACCAAGCTTATGTCTACGTTGTGGTTGAAACATGGCGTGTATCTGACCAGCACATAATGATTTGCGCTGAATTTTAAGTAACAAGTGTGAATTGAGAAAATGAAAATTGAAGGGAAATGAAGATTGAAAGACAAAGGAAAATGTGGGGGGAACCAAGCATAGTGGAAATGAAGATTCATTTCTTCCTCATTAATAAAATAGAGAAAAAGTGTTGTCCTTATATTAGGAAACACTTCCTCTAACTCTTAAAGAGTCAAGTAACGGGGTCTCATTCACGCCGCCGCCGTCGTCGTTCACTCGGCTCGGCTTCACGAAGGCAAATGTTGTCATATCTTTTGTGAATTATTAATTAATTATTTAATTCATAAATTATATATTAATCAAATTAATTTATAGATATATATATTAATTAAGTTAATTCGCAAAATTAGTTAGGTTAATCGACTTTTGATTTTTGCGCGTAAAAATCTTTAGAACAGTCACCTTCATTCCCAAGAGACTTCATACCTTTTTAAACAAATGAGACTGTTTGAAGTAGGTAAATTCGCATCCAACATTGCTTGTAAATAGAGGTCATTTCGGCATTTTTTAAACATTCAATTTTCTATTCTTCTGCATACATTTCTTACGAAATCAACTTCGAGTCTGTGTGAATCCATTGCTGGTTCTTTGAGTTCGCTGAAAACTACAAGAGTTTGAGGTACCGTTATTTTTGTAGTTATTAATTTGTTTTATCTTCGAACGAAATAATCCACAAGCCTCTGGTATAGTAAAGGAATTAAATTCCTTAAGGAAACACAATGAATTCTGTAGACTCAGATACTTTTGTATATTTTTCGTTATATATTCTATTTCCTGCATTGCTATTAAATACAGGACTAACAGACAGGAATTACCTTAACTGTGGTATCATCAGAGCATGAATCCAGCAAGGAACCTGAAGGATCCCACTTGATAACATTGATTTCGTTCTCCAGACTTGACATTCCAAACAATGGCAGTTGTATCAATGCTACCGCTAAGGAGATAATCACCTTTCTTTTTCCACTTCAAAGAGATGATTGGCTCTTCATGTTTGTTAAAAGTACTAACCAATTCCCCTGGATGAAAAGTCAGACATAGAATATCTGTAGAGAAAACAATTTAGTGTTACAATGGAATAACATGCCAATTGATGAATTTGACTTACTCTCAATCTTTTAACTAAGTAAAAACCACTTCAAAGAATTTGACCTTTTAGAATATATTGGAAAGTAGGGGTCTAGGGATAATAGATGCACCCTATTAGTTAAAACAAGAACCAATTATTAGAAGACATAATCATGGTCTCACTAACCATCATTCCAGCAGCAAGGTGGATGAAATTGAACCTAACAAAGAATATTACTGCTGTTGATAAGGACACATCAACAACTAGATGACTGGTAGAAGCAGTTATACTTATCCTTTCACACATTGAAGAACTCATAGATAGATGTTGCAAGAGAATAACAACAACAACAACAACAACAACAACATACCCAGTAGAATCTCACAAGTGGGGTTTGGGGAGAGTAAAATATATGCAAACCTTACCACTACCTCATAGAGATAGAGAGGTTGTTTCTGGAAGACCCTCGTGTCAAAGATCAAGCCCCATAAGCAAAAGATAGCTGCAAGAGAATACGAAGCATAATATTCAAAGTCCTGCTGCTTATGATGATTATCTCCAAAATCGTAAAATCATAAAGAGAATTAGTAACAGAAGTATGAATATGAACATGAGTTGGTTCGGGATGAGAGCAGTAAAAGAAAGAAATGGTACTAAAATTGTAGTGTTATTATAGAAGACCGAAAAGAGAAGATATATACAAGATCATTTATTGACATATCATGGCAAACAAGAAGAACTTTGTAGACATGAACTCAAACCTCAGATGTATGTCCTTCCAAAATCATTACATCACATGTAGGAATTTCACACGGCAAAGTGGCTGAGACTGTGCAGATATCTATAGGCTTCAAATCTATCTTGCAACAAAGCAAGACTCTGTGTCGCAAAACCAGAAAAGAAATGCATAGAAGTATTAGCTACATGCTTAAAACATCCAGCATTTATAGTGCTCATATGAGAAGCAAATTAGCTGCAATGGGAATGTATTACCTCCAGCTTTTCCATGTTCCTCATGTCCAGCAGCCTCTTTTTATCCACTTAGCTTTGAATCAATAATATCCTCATGTGGTTTTTCTTTGTCATTGTGCTTTTCTTTTTCCTTATTCTTTTTACTCCTTTTCTGTCCCTTTCACACTCTTTTTCCTTCTGTTGTTTCTCTTTCTCGCTTTCTCTTGCAGCTTCCAGTTTGTGGTCTGTCTTATGGTCAACATTTACCTTACCCTTCTGCCTAGATTTATCTTTCTGAAGCTTTTCCTTTTTCTCTTTTATTATATTTTGCAGCTCATATACATTCATTGTGATAAGATCCAAAGGTTCTAGAAACTGAAGTCTTCCATATTGGTATCATCCTGCATTATATTCCTTAGTTATTATGGTTAGTTCAAAGTTATTAAAAGAGCTAAACTTCAGATACAGTAATCAAAGAATGTCAAAGTGTTTGCATTACATTGCTCCAATTTGTTTCCAGTTCAAGATACTGAATACCCTTTTGGACAAATTTAACAAGATCACCTGGAGGAACTAGATTTCCATCTATTTTTCTCTTATTGATCCCTGCCTCGTATCCAATATTAAATGTTGAATGTGAAAATCCTGAAAAATATATTAGCAAAACCAGTAGACCGATAAGACACTACCGTACTAGTCCATCACGATCAAAGTCAAGGTGTTAGCTAGCATATTAGCAAATCATATTCAATGAAGCAACAACTTGTATAATAAAAGACCAACTATAAACTAGAGTGTCTTGACCACCTTGAAAGATCACTAGAAGTAACTAAAATTTCAGCTGTTCAATCAACTAAGAAGAGCTGAGTGAATTTCATAATTGTCTTGATCTTGTTATTATCTTTTTTTTACTATCTGAATAATCAGAAGCAACTATTCAAGTGGCCCCATACGACATGCCAAAAACTAAACCAATAAGTGAAATAGCACGAAAATTGAAGCTTCTGAACCTCCTTTTATAGATTAGGAAACCCGTGAAAATGAAAAGGTAGGGGTACTCCAACCTTAACCCATACCCTTGAGGTATATAAGCTGTTTTTGATTGACCTAATTTGGCTCAAAAGAATAATTATGCACTAGAATGGTTACAGACAAATGTTTACTTTGCCAGTTTAAATCTCCTAACAACAATAACATACCAGTGGAATCTGGGGAGGGTGAATTATAAGAGGTTATAAAGACAGTTGTTTGTGAATCAATGGCGGCATAAACAAATTAAACATATAGGCTAGGCTATTACTACTCCCCCTAATATATATACACTGCAAAAATGGTTAGAGGGAATTTTGGGAGACATGATATTAAGAATGAGACGCTAGAATTAGAAATGTTTTAGTTCCAAACGATATTTTGAATGAACTGCCGACTGTTGAAGGACTAATATACCCTCCAACTCCAACTATTACTTCCTCATGGACAAGAGTTGAAAGTTTAATTTATTAAATCTTATCTAAAAATGAAGAGAAGTATTTAAAATTTAAGCAAGTGAGATGTTTAAATTTGGTAATATATCATAGCACGTTCAATTTAGTAAATTCAAAATTTATTATTTATATTATTTTAGATTTACAGGACCTAGTAAATTCACACACACACACACACACACACATATATATATATATAAGTGTATAGATGTTATAGATACTTACCTCATCATGTCTAGGCAAAGGAACAAGATTGGCCTCAATCTTTTTGTTTTCTGCTATAAGTTTTTCATAGTACAACTACAATTCTTCCCCACTCTTTCTAGTGGAATTAACCAAATAGTGCTACATACTTGGTGTTTTATCAATGCCATAAATAACCAATGCATTATGAAACTTCTTGTGTTGCTCCCAAGTCCATGCTGAAAATGGACCCAAATTCATCATTGGCTTGGCAGCAACACAGGAAGTTTCAAAATGCAATGGCTATTTATGGCATTGATGAATGCCAGGTTTGTGGCATTATTTGGTTAATGCTGCTAGAAAGAATGATTGAGGGTGGTCTAGTTCCTTTACCTAGAGATACTGACATAAGTATAAATTACATAGATATGAAACATATGTCTATATGTGAATCTACTAGGTCTTTAAATCTAAAATAATATAAATAATAAGTTTTTAATTCAGTATAACATAGATAAATGGAAGGAACTAACGAAAGTAAGGATGAGGAGGGATTGTATAAGGATAGAAGGAGTGATTAAAGTAAAGCACAACTGTCATGACCAGGACCTAGGGTCTAGGAGTAACATGGAGAATGGGAACCGAGAGTCCACAAATAAGCCTCAAAGTATCCATAATCACATTATCAGTTCGGAAGCGTATGTGAAATAGTAAACATGTAGTTCTAAGGGAATGCAATACTCACACTACGGGGATGCCATAGGGAAAAAGATTAACATTGATTCACATAGCACATAAGAACTAAGAGGAGGGTAAGTATGATTCACTCTATAGGAGAAATATGGGACTTAGGATCTTCCACATTTCCACATCTAACATACAACATATCATAATTTTCATAATCAATCTATAATAGCCATATCCAAAAGACAACCATAACCACAAGCTCCAAATACAACATATAACATACAGATCCCACAAGATGTCCAACAATGCCTCCCGACATAAGATGGGATGGAGGCCAAGACATGTGTTAGGCTCACCCCCAAAGTCAAATGAAAACGGGAACAACAAAAGGTAGATAAATGGTGGCTTCTCCTTGGAAGATAGGACTCACCGCAACAAATGACCCAAATTTGTTCTAGCCATAAAATGGTGGATGAAAGTGGTCTCCGGTTCCTACATGGTTAGATCATATAGGCAAAAGTATGCGTTAGTATGTTTGAATGTACTAAGTATGCGGGATGCAATACATATGACTTACCAAACTTGTATTCAATGTTAGATGACAAGGGCACTTAATATAGAAAGACGTATATGTCCATTGAAGAGTACGCATAAAAATATGCCATGAAATCAATGATGTATGCTCATATAAAGTGAGGATGTGATCTCAAACAATAAGAGTAAAACCAAGGGAGCTATTACTTGAAATCCCCTAATTGGTAAAGAGGTGGTTTACTTGCCAAAGGTAAACCATACTTCACCTTACGGGCACCACCATTTCATATGAAGCAACCTTCTTTACGGGCACCCTCATTTCGGATAGGATTTTCATATTATATCATATCATATCATACTTTATCTTACGGGCAACCCCCATTTCATATGAATAAACCTTCCTTATGGGCACCCCCATTTTGGAAAGGATTTTCACATATACCTATGCTTGGCACGTAGTTCAAGGAAAGGGGGAAGGCCCCCAAGCCATCAGTGCTAAGTCAAACATCCCACATGGATACTTATATATATACATGCTGTCAAAGAGGCAATAGTTCTTTCAAATCATTTCAATGCACATTTGGGTTCAAAATCAGAACATTTTTTCTCACACTTTCATAATTAAGCTCAAAAGCCAAATCATAGTTCATAATCATGATACTCATGCATGGGAATAGATCATTACAAATACGAGATGGTGCAAGCACCCAAAATGCTCAAGCGCCATAATCACAGATATTTATGTGATTGCATTCTTGTCATAACCATAATCTTATCAAAATCATATACATAAGCATAATTGGGCTTAACCCACTTCATAATTTTCATAAAATTCAATGCTCATGAATGCATATGCCATGAATGATGTGAGAATAGCATGGTAATTGAGATTCAATCTGAAATCATCAATACAATAAGAAATTTAGGTAAATACATAATTAAGTCAACATTTAAATCATAATATAGGTTACCCATACTTAGATCAAACTTTAAAGGGACAATGCATATTCAAATATTAACAATAATAATAATGCAATTCTACATTTTCAAGGCTTAAATCAACTTAAAATCAATAATAAAATATAGCCCATACATCAATTGAATTTCATAAATCATAATATTGAAAATCCATATTTAAAGTAAGCTAAAATTCATGAAAATCACTTAAAAGGAGTTTGAGTCTTCTTGGTTGAAAGGGACTAAGAATCAAACCCACATATCTTAACTAATGAAGAAGTTTCAAAAACGAATTTGAAGAAGAATGAGTCTTCCCTTGATTCTCAAGCTTAATTTCCACTAGAGTTCTTTGAGAGAGACTTGAGAGAATTTAAAATGTGAGGAATGAATTTAAATGAGAGGAAAAGAGTTTGGGTCATTTGGAGGTCTTAAGATAGCATAGGAAGTCATAAAAGACCCTTAGTAGAAGCCACAATTATGTCACGCCCTAATCTAGGGTCGTGACCAGTGTCCGATAGGGACACCTAGACCCATGCTAACCTTAAATTCCCAATGAAATCGACCTAGAAACCTACCAAAATTTTGGCAGAGTTTCCTCTGTTTTATTCACTAACTGTACCTGCAAAGAAAATCCAGCAGCAACCCAGACACAATATAAATATATATCCATTTATACATATACATAACTGTGGGCCGACAAGGTGAGCGCTACGGTCCTGCCACCTAATAATCATGTCATACATAGAGTAATGTAGTCTCGCCACCTGATCAGGTATCAAACACATATAATAAACCATGTGCTCAAGTATATCTCACATACCTACAAGCCACTAGTATCCACAGACCTCTAGACATATATGTTGAACAGTACGTGCATATACATAACACAATTACAAAAAGTGTGAACATAAGAAGCTACCAATAGCTAGCTCCTGAAACAAAAAGGGCACTGCAGCTGAAATGGAAGATCCTAGGCCAGAGGGTCTTGCACCTGATCGTCGGTAC
>JAOTQJ010084126.1:0-40468 GCA_025642045.1 Solanum sejunctum
CATTCTTACAACAACTCACAAAGCACAACACAAAACAATCCCAAATCTGGTTTAACTTCAACCAAACTATATATAACATACTCACACATAAAATTAACCTTAAAACAGTCCAAAAATACTCCCAAAGTAGATGAACATAATGGAACAACAATTCCCAACTACCAGCCCACAAATTCGTACTAAGAACATAATTGCGATGTCATATAAGAACTCATTTTACAGACTGTAAAAGTGGTGCAGTAGCCTGGTTACATCACTCATAAACTAAACCTTTGTTAAAAACGTAAGTCTTACTTTATAACTCATCTAACTAAGAAAAGAAAAGCCTCTTAATTAACAAGAAAAGTGTACAACAATCCCTAAGATACATGCTGTCCAAATTTCTAGCACAAGCATAACTAGCATATACTTCTTGTTTTTCATAGAGAAGCCATACTAAATATACAACTATAACTACTTACCTTTACATTAATGTTGTAGGGCCTCTCCAAGAACCCTAAAAGTCTCTTGTGTTTGCTTGTCAAGTCAAGAAAGAGTTGAGAGAAAACTTGGAAAAATAATTTGATTTTTGTTCCAGTTAAAAGACTTGAGTGAGCTACTTATAAGCCCCTTTTAAAGGAGCACTTGTCCGACTTAATTTTGCATTATAATCCTTATTTTATCAAGTGAATAATGTACTATTTTTCCCCTTTCACTTGGGCCTTAAGGGGGGTCCAAATTGATGGGCCTTTGCTGCCCATTGTTTCTCCTTAGTTAGTTTGGGCCTAAATTATCAAATGAATTGTGATGTCTTTGGGATCTTTTTATATTCTTCTTAGGCTGAAAATATAGTTCATTTATGATGATAAAATATAGGCTAAATTTACACCCTTCAAATAAACTTTATTCATGACCTGGATAGATTCGGCATTGGCCCTCATCTCCATATAGCTAGCAAATTTAAGCTAAGCAGGTAGATGGCTCACCTGCTAGCCTCCTAAGTGATAGAAGCACCTCACTTATTTCACTTCATTTGAGGCCGCGATCTCCTCAATTTGACGTCAAACATATATACACTCACTCATCATAAACATTAGACATACACATCGCCCTCTAATTTGAGATCCAAGCACTTTTAAAAATTGGAGTTAGTTTTACCAAACCATATCATGTTTCATTTGCATAAAACTTGTAAACATAAGATATGGGGTTTTACATCCTCCCCCATTTAGGAACATACGTTCGCGAATGTTAGCATAATTGGATAACTTAACCAAGTTCAAACCTTTACTTAAACAAACTTTTGACAACGCAATAACCATTCAAACACATGTACCTATTAAGGCCACAATTCTGCATATTAGATTTCCTATAGCTTCAAATAAGTAAGGGTATTTTAATTTCATCGCTTCCTTAGCTTTCCATGTTATCTCTTCTGCCTGCTAGTTCTCCAAAGTACTTTTACTGAAGCTATTTTTATTCCTTATCTTCTTAACTTGACGATCTAAAATAGGAACAAGTACCTCTTCATAGGTGAGATCTTCTATAGCATGCACATCTTCAATAGGAGTACTACGGGATGGGTCACCTATGTATTTTCAAAGCATTGAGACATGAAAAACTCGACGAACCATTGAAAGCTCTTAGGGTAGATCTAGTTCATATTCAACCTGCCCAAAACCTCGTAATAATCTTATATGGCTCTCTATAACGTAGGATAAGTTTTCCTTTCTTACCAAATCTCATAACCCCTTTTATTGGAGACACCTTTAAAAATACCCAATCCCCTATTGAGAATTCTAGTCCTCTCCTTCTAGCATCCACATATCATTTATCATGACTTTGGGCTATTTCTAGCTGCTATTTTATTACCCTAACTTCCTCCATGGGTCGTTGTACTAGATCTAGCCCAAGTAAGGTGGTTTCACCCACTTAAACACATCCAATTAGCAACCTATATTTCCTTCCAAACAAAGCTTCATAAGGTGCCATCTTGATACTCGAATGGTAGCTATTATTATAGGCAAATTAAATAAGTGGCAAATGATCCACCCAACTACCTTTAAAGTCCAATGCACAAGCTCATAACATATCTTTAAGTGTCTTCATAGTGTGTTCTGCTTGACCGTCTATTTGAGGGTGGAACATTGTATTCAAATTCATTCGTGTCCATAAACTCCTTTTGAAGGACTTCCAAAACTTTGCAGTGAATTGAGCTCCTAGATAAGATATAATGGAGGTTGGGACTCTACGTAGCCTGACTATCTCTTTAAGGTATAGCTTGGTATGCTCTTCAGCTGTATAATCACTCATAACTGGCAAGAAGTATGCTTACTTTGTGAGTCTATCAACTATTACCCATATGGAGTCAAACTTCTGAAATGAGCAGGGCAACTCGGTAACAAAATCCATATTGATCATATCCCACTTCCATATTGGAAGCTCTATACACTGCATATAGCTTCCCAACTTTTGGTGCTCTACTTTGACTTGTTGGCAATATGGACATTGAGCCATAAATTCTGCAAGGTCCTTTTTTATGCCTCCCCACCAAAACATTCCCTTCAGGTCATGATACATCTTATTTGATACAGGATGGATGGAGTATCTGGAATGATGGGCTTCTTCCATTATCCTCTTCCTTAGTCCATTAATATCAGGCACACATAATCTATTTTGGCAATACAGTAATCTATTTTGTGTAAGTTCAAAGCCCTTGATCGTACCCTGACTCACTTTTTCCTTAAGCTATTGTAGAATAAGATCCTCAAATTATTTTTCTTTCACCTCTATTAATAATGAAGATGCTACTACATTATGAACAATAACCCCTTCCTTTGGTGTTTCAAGAAGGCGAACTCCCAAATTGGCTAGTTGACATAGATCCTTAGCCACTCCTTGACTTACTATGGCCTGATCACCAGTATTCATGATTGCCTTACGACCCAGAGTATCGACTACCACATTTACCTTCCCGAATGGTATAGTATATCAACGTCGTACTCATTTATTAGCTTTGGCCATCTCCTTTATCTTACATTTAGGTCTTTCTGCTTAAAAATATACTGCAAACTCTTATGATCAGTATATATGTCAACGTAAACCCTATACAAATAGTGTCACCATATTTTCAGAGCAAACACTACCACTACTAGCTCAAGATCATGTGTTGGATAGTTTTTCTCATGTGGTCGTAGTTGTCTAGAGGCATAAGCAATTAGCCTACCATGCTGTGTAAGTACACAACCTAAGCTAACTCTTGAAGTATCGCAATACACTGCATACCTCTCAGGCCTTCTGGAAGTATTAGCACAGGTGCAGAAGTTAGTCTACTTTTCAACTCTTGGAAACTCCTTTCACATCCATTATTCCATTGGAACTTGGTTGCCTTATGTGTCGGCTTTGTTAGAGGTGCATAAATAGAAGGAAAATGTTCAACAAACCTCCTGTAATAACCTACCAACCCTAGGAAGCTTCGAACTTCTGTGGGTGTTGTTGGCCTTGTCCAAACTTTCATAGCCTCTATATTTTGTAAATCAACCCTTATTCCCTCATCGGACACAATATAACCAAAGAATGCCACTGATTTTAGCCAAATTTCACTTTAGAAAACTTTGCATACAAGTGTCGATTACAAAGAACCTGTAATGCTTGTCATAAGTGATTTGTATGGTCCTTTTTTTATCTTGACTGTACCAAAATATCATCTATAAATACTATCATGAACACATACAAGATTCGCTTAAATACCTTATTCATCAAATCCATCAAAACTGCTGGTGCATTTGTTAACCCAAATGACATAACAAAAAATTCAAAGTGACCATAGTATATTCTGAAAGCTGTCTTGGGTATATCTTTCTCCTTGACCTTCATTTGGTGATAAGCTAATCTCAAATCAATTTTTGAAAAGCATTTGGCACCCTGTAACTGATCAAATAAATCATCAATCTTGGGAGGAGGTATTTGTTCTTAATTGTCACCCTATTCAATTGTAGATAATCAATACATATTCTCAAGGTGCCATCCTTTTTATGTACAAATAATACTGTTGCACCCCAAGAGGACACTCTAGGTCTTATAAAACATTTCTTCAATAAGTCTTTTAACTGCTCTTTTAATTTATGCAATTCCACAGGGAACATTCTATATGGAGGGATGGATATAGGCTGAGTGCCTGGAAGTAAGTCAATACCAAAATCTACTTCTCGTTTTGGAGGTAATCCTAGAAGTTCTTCAGGGAACACATTAACAAATTAATTCACTACTTGAACTGATTAAAGAGTTGGCGATTCTGCCTCCATATCCCTTACTCTAACTAAATGACATATATACCCCTTTGGCACCCCAACATTGCCTTCCCATTCAAGAACTGCCTCATTTATAAAGTGGAAGTACACTCTCTTAGTTCGACAATCCACGGTGGCATAGCAAGAAGCAACCAATCCATACCCATTATAACATCAAATTCAACCATTTGTAGTTCAATAAGGTCAACAATATGTTACAGTCACAAACATTTACTGCACACTCATAATAAACTCTTCTAGCCATAATAGATTCACCGGTTAGTGTAGACACTTCAAATGGTTTGTTCAATAATTTGTGTGTTCTCTTATGAATCCCAGTAACTAGTGGAGTGATGTATGAAAGTGTTCAATCAGGGTCAATTAATGTATATATATTATGTGAAAAGATGGACAATATACCTGTGACCACATCTGGTAAAGCTTCCAAAATTTGATGACTCCCCATTGCATAAGTGTAATTCTAGACTCCGCTAGAGCTAGCCGCCCCTCTTACACCTCTACCACAACCTTTAGGTACTTAATTCCCCCTACCTAATGGAGGAACTGACAATGATAATGCAACAACTAAGCTAGTAAATTGTACTATATCCCTCATGCGCCATCTCGGACAATCTCTCATTATATACCTTGGCGCACCACACCAATAACAAGCGTTTGTCCCAACATGACATATACCTAAATGAGTTCTTCCACACTGTTTACACATCTACATAGGACTCGTTTGCTGGCCTACTGAATACCCTGTTGTTTGTGCACCTTGTTATCCACTTCTTGGGCCAAACTGATTACTTCTAGACCCTTGAAGTTATGGTGGAGAACTGGTTGCATAGTAGGAGGATGAGGCCTAGGCGTCCTATTAGAAAACTATGGACGAAAGTCACTTGGGATAGTGTAAACTGCATCGTAGATCTAGGCCTGCCCCCTTTCAAACTCTTGTGTCCTTCTTCTTTGCCTCTGATCCTCCAATTTCTCTGCAAAAGCTTGCATCTTGGCTATATCCATGTCTTTATTCAATTGTAGATAATCAATACACATTCTCAAGGTGCCATCCCTTTTATGTACAAATAACACTGGTGCACCCCAAGGGGACACTCTATGTCTTATAAAATATTTCTTCAATAACTCTTTTAACTGCTCTTTTAATTCATGCAATTCCACAAGGAACATTATATATGGAGGTATGGAAATAGGTTAAGTAACTGGAAGTAAGTCAATACCAAAATATACTTCTCATTCTAGAGGTAAGCCTGGAAGTTCTTCAGGGAACACATTAACAAATTTATTCACTACCAGAACTGATTAAAGTGTTGGCGATTCTGCCTACACATCCCTTACTTTAACTAAATGACATATATACCCCTTAGATATCATCTTTTTAGCCTTAAAATAAGAGATAAACTTACCCTTTGACACCCCAACATTACCTTCCCATTCAAGAATTGCCTCATTTAGAAAGTAGACGTACACTCTCTTAGTATAACAATCCACGGTCGCATAGCAAGAAGCAACCAATCCATACCCATTATAACATCAAATTCAACCATTTTGTAGTTCAATAAGGTTAGCAATGTATCACGGTCACAAATAGTTACTACATAGTCATAATAAACTCTTCTAGCCATAATAGATTCGCCGATTGGTGTAGACACTTCAAATGGTTTGTTCAATAATTTGTGTGTTCTCTTATGCATCCTAGTAACTAGTGGAGTGACATATGAAAGTGTTGAACTAGGGTAAATTAATGTACATATGTTATGTAAAAAGATGGACAATGTACCTGTGACCATATCGGGTAAAGCTTCCAAATTTTGCCAACTCCCCATAGCATAAGTGTGATTCTGGACTCCGCTAGAGCTAGCTCCGCTATTACACCTCTACCATGACCTGCAGGTGCTTATTAACCCCTACCTAATGGAGGAACTGACAATGATAATGCAACAGCTAACCCAGTAAATTATACTATATCACTCATATGCCTTCTCGAACAATCTCTCATCATATGCCCTGGCATACCATACCAATAACAAGCGTTTGTTCCAACATGACATATACCTAAATGACTTCTTCCACACTATTTACATAGCTACCTAGGTGTCATTTGCTAGCCTACTGAATACCCTATTGTTCGTGCACCTTGTCCTCCACTTCTTGGGCCAAACTGATTACTTCTAGACCCTTGAAGTTGTGGTGGAGAACTGGTTGCTAAGTAAGAGGATGAGGCCTAGTCAGTCTATTAGAAAATCATGTCTTATGGTCACCTTGGGATGGTGTAAACTGTATCATAGATCTAGCCCATTTGGCCTGCCCACTTTCCAGCTCTTGTGTCCTTCTTCTTTGCCTCTGATCCTCCAATTTCTGTGCAAAAGCTGGCATCCTGGCTATATCCATGTCTTTATTCAAGGAACCAATGGTTCAGTCTCTAACCAGATACTATCCGATCTATCCACATATTGATGAACTCTATTTGTCATAATATCAACTACATTAGGAGCATACCTTGTCAGGGAATTAAATTGAAGGCTATACTGCCTCACGCATATATTCCCTTGATAGAGATTCAATAACTGATCTGGACGGGGCCTCTCAGATTTCTAATGGTAGGTAATTGTTGAGAAATGCCTCATTGAACTCCTTCTAGGTAGTTAGAGGTGCATTTATACCCTTAGATTACTTCCAAGCTTCATACCATATATCCACTCCCTTCAACCTATATGTCGCTAACTCAAAAGATTCTATACCACTCACATGCATAACATCTAAAGTGCATTCAATTTGATCAATAAAGTCTTGTGGATCTTCATTAGGATCTGACCTAGTGAAGGATAGAGGGTCAAAATTAAGGAAGTCACGTATCCTCATGCTAGCTGCCCTATTCGCACCATCAACACCTATAACTAAACCTTCATGTCATTGACCCTTGTTAACAACTATACGAGTCAATAGTTGGACTACATTTCTCAGATCCTGCACGGTAGCATCGATAGGTGGTTTTGTGGGGAATTTCACTACTTCCTGGTTCATCAGGAGTTGGAGGAGTTGGAGAGGTCTGTGACAAAGACTTATCTTGAGCCTCATTTCATTGTCTCACCCTCCTAGGTATACCAACTATCACTTCTACTTCCTTTCCTTTACCTTTATTTTCCCTATTTCTGGCATACTTGTTGTACAGAATAATTTAGAGGTTAGAAATAATCCAACTATTACACTCGTCTCTATGGCATGATGTAAAAAATGAAAAGGAAGTAACAACTCCTAAATTCCACGTAGCCTTCTACTTATAAATGTGGTGAACAAAACATCGATAAACAAGACTCTACATAGACACGACTTTGTAGACTCCCTAGGATGACCTGCTCTGATACCACTTTTCTCAAACCCAAAAGTCTCATTAAGGCGGATTGGAACCCGTTGCCATTAAGGCTTGGGAGAACCAACCTTTACCTATATACCTTCTATACATTATAAGGGGTTTCCACATTCAACACATTTCAAGAAAGTAGACAGTAATAACAAGCAAAATGGAAACATATATGACTGGGCCATTGGAGCCATGTTGTCTAAAGTACAAGACATGACCATACTTTAATTTACATAGTCTACAAAGCCTCTAAATAAGGAACAATATCTGATAAGGATCGGGACAGGACCCACCTTAACTAGCCATACAATACAAATATATAATCTCTAGAGACACAAAGCTCCGAAGCAGCCTGGAGCTTGGTAACAACAGCTATATATCCTGTACTCCTACTGGGAAGAGCTACTAGCACCTGCACCTGCAGCATGAAATGCAGGTCCCCTAAGGGACGTCAGTACAAGATAATATATTGAATATGTAAGGCAGGAAATATTGTATAAGAAGTAACAACTTAAATGAAATTATGCACTGGTATAAGGATAAGAGACCACCTTTGGTTATACTGTGGAATCATGTACTTTATATTCTTTTTATTACTGTACCTTTATTGTATAAATAGTGCACAACATGTAGTACAAATAACTAGCTAATCAATCATAAATCTATATCGGGATCGACCCCTGCCAGGGTTTTCCTTTCACCCCTAGGGCTAACCCCCATAAAGGGATCAACCCTTGCTTAGTGATTCTTCCACCCCTTGGGTTACCACCCATCAAGAAGCAATATACTTTACTTTATCTTTCAATTACTTTTGAGATGATTCTTTTGGTGGTCATAATATTGGAGTTGTAGGACTGTAGATGTAGCATGTTACATGTAAATAATCATACAAGACAATACGATAATGAAAAGAGTATGTTACAAAAATAATGAAATGCGTATAAGATGAAACTCATGAACTTTATGTAGCAACAGGAAACCATGTATCTTGTTATCCAAGTATGTTGTAGATTTGAAGGTGACTATGTATGGGAGCATGTTAACATGTGAAAGAGTGGAGACATGGATAATAGTTGTGTCGGGGTTAGTAAGTGCCTTTATCTGCCCAGGAAGAATCTATATTTTATGCCAAATAATAGGAAATTGAGTAGCCTTACATACCTCGCTGACGACCTTGCTATTAACTCGAGATAACCTTCCCTTCCTCCAAATATTTATCTACAATATAGTAGGTTATGAAACTAGCGTTAGCAGCCAATGGATACATCTTGGCAACCCAATATCATAAAAAAACAACACACAGGCAACAAGCGTATAATTATAAACCCTGGCATATTCTTTAAACCTTTCTGCCTTTAATTGTATTTTCTAATACACATTCTCTTATACATATCATCTGCAGCCTATTTTAGTTCCATAACCATCTTACAATAGCCCATAAAGCACAACACATAACAATTATACACAATATACAAGTAGGCAGCATAACATTACGTCGTCTCGCTACGTTCGAACTCAACAATCCCAAATCTGTTTTAACTTCAACCAAACCATATATAACATACTCACACATAAAATCATCCTTAAAACAGTCCAAAATTAGTCCTAAAGTAGACAGATATCATGGAATAACCATTCCCAACTACCAAACCATAACTTTGTACTAAGAACACAATTGCGATATCATATAAGAACTCACTTTTGCAGATTGTAAAAGTGGTGCAGCAGCCTGGTTACATCACTCACAAACTAAACATTATGAAAAACATAAGTCTTACTTCATAACACAGCCAACCAAGAAGAGAAAAGCCTCTTAAGTAACAAGAAAAGTGCACAATAATCCCTAGGACACATGCTATCCAAATTTTCAGCACAAGCATAACTAGCATATACTTCTTGTTTTTCATGAATAAACCATACTAAATACACAACTATAATTACTAACCTTTACCTTAAAGTGTTAAAGCCTCTCCAAGAACCCTAAAAGTCTTTTGTGTCTGCTTTTGAAGTCAAGAAAGAGTTGAGAGAAAACTTTGAAAAATAATTTGATTTTTGTTCAAGTTAAAAGACTTGAGTGAGCTGCTTATAAGCCCCTTTTAAAGGAGCACTTGGACAACTTAATTTTGTATTATAAGCCTTATTTTATCAAGTGAGTAATACACCATTTTCCCCTTTCACTTGGGCCTTAAGGGGGTCCAAATTGATGGTCCTTTACTGCCCATTGTTTCTCTTAGTTAGTTCGGACCTAAATTATCAAATGAATTGTGATGTCTTTGGGATCTTTTTATATTCTTCTTGGTCTGAAAATATATTCCATTTATGATGCTAAAACATGAGCTAAAGTTACACCCTTAACATAGACTTATTCATAATCGAACTTGGATAGATTCGGCGTTGGGCCTCATCTCCGTCTAGCTAGCAAATTTAAGCTAAGCTAGTAGGTGACTCACCTATTAGCTTCGTAAGTCCTAGAAACACCTCACTTCTTTCACTTAATTTAAGGCTATGGTCTCCTCAATTTGACTTCAAATATATATATACACACTCGTCTTTAACATTATACATACACATCGCCCTCTAATTTGAGATTCAAACACTTCTAAAAATTGGAGCTAGTTTTACCAAGCCAAATCATGATTCATTTCCATTAAACTTATACACAGAAGATGTGGGGTGTTACAAAACCCCAATCACAGACATGCACAAAATGTAGGTCATCTCAAGTCAACTAACTCTAGTTTCCACAACCTCAAGTTGTGGGCGTTAGCTACTCAAGTCTAAGATAAAACACATAAAAATGTAGATAATAGTCATCGTTAATAGTTTCACCAATAAAAATAGAGAAGATAAGTACCACAAGTTGCAAACCCACAAGCTTGATTGATCAACAAAGAATACAAAGCAAGATTTGCAATCACCAAAATGGGTTTCCCAAAGAGAATAAGAATCTCCTCTAAAAACCTAAGAAATGCTTCAAAATATATTGGAGAAATGTCTACTGTTTGACGCCCCTCAAAAAACATAACTTAAACTATTTATAGAATTTACAAAACAACCCTAAGAATTACATAGAAAAGAGAGCTGACAACTATTAAATTTCACAGTTATGACTTATAGGTTGGACTACGAGTCATAGTCAAGGTCTCCTATCAGTTTCTTGGCATCTTGGACTGAACTGGTTTGACCCATAGGTATGAGTCATTACTCGAGCTAGGACTCGTATGTTGGCCTCGTAGTATTAGTCTTCAGTTTTTTGGTCTAACATTTTGGCTCTCTGATTCTTACTACGAGTCCACCTATACGAGTCATAGTGTATCTTATGAGTCGTAGGCTAGGCTCATAGGGATGATCTTCACTTGGCAAATTTCTAATTCTTGGTCTCTGATACCTGCTATTACACAACCTACGACTCGTAGTGTGAGCTACAACTTATAGGTGGGCTCATATGACCTATGCTTTAGAAGAATCTGCAACTTTTCTTCAAATTATGCCAACATAACTTTTCTGCAAGATTAACACAAAAGCACATCAAAACACTAAAAAGTTTCTTTAAGAACTCACAAAATCCCTTGTTTTAGGCACCAAATGTGTTGTAACTTGACAACACATCAACCTTTTCCTAATCCAATTAATCTACAATCTAACTTAGAGTAATAGAGCAAGTTCTGAATTAGGACACAACACATGAATTTAGCAATTTAAGCTCAAACTCACATAACACTGACCATATGATCAATAGAAGACTCTCAGATCTTGCTTTTAATCTCAATTTTCCTCACTTATCAGAAAAAGCATTCACAATACATCTAAACATGCATGGTTGTTATTTAAACTAATCAAAATTTTTAGTGGGTATCATTTTTTAAGCAAAATACAAAAATATGCTATATGCCACAGTTATTAGTACTATATGCTACAAATACTACCTAAAAATCCTAAATGTGTCGATTTAAAAGAAAGTAAATATCCATGAGGAAAAAGAGCACAGGTAAGAAAACCCTAAGATAAAAAATTGGGGTAGTTATGGACCCAAACTACTCAAACTTTACTGAGGTCCATAACTACACACACCCCATTAAAAAAAGGTGCATTATCCCCAATGCATGCAATAAAAGCAAAACAAAGTATAAGAGGTTAGAAATCATACCTAAGCGCCAATGTGTGGTTGAGTCTGACCACCCTCATCATGCATGGTAGTCTCCTCAGCAGTAGCACTCTATTCAGAGGGGCTAGAACCCCTCAAGCTCTCACGCTCTCAAGCCTATCGTCTCTTCTCCTCCTCTTTGATGATGTTCATGCTCCAATAACAAAGCGATAGTAGTCAACAATAAACCTAACCATAGGTTAGAGTCGAATCTACAGGGAATACGGGGCTTGACTATATAGATTCACTATCAATCATTTCAAGCACCAATTACTAACATCTCTAAATGCGGGGGTGGGGGTGGGAGGTTGTGATTTAAGAATAAAAAATAAAAATAAACTCTATGCTAATTATGTAGGAAGACACTTAAATTTTGGGACAACTTTGGAATTATGTTCCCCATGATTCATTGACTCAATTACCCTAGACAACATAACTCTAATTAGGAAATTGCATATAGGACGATAACTTAGGTTCTTCCACCTCTCTTGTAAAGATGAAGGTAGAATTTCACCATGGCACTTGGTTTGCAACAATGGTGAGCCAACGAACCATTACCAATTATCCTAGTCAACCTCCCTTTGGTTAGGTTTGGTAGATTACATGAGAACACATCAATCAAATTGTGTCTTCTACTTCCCTTTTCCTATTCATCACTACCTTGGTTGGGATCGTGATAGTAGGTGGATTTTGGTGTTGGCCACCACCAACCATCAATCAATATGAAGGAAAATAAATAATACATGCAAAACCCTAATCAAAGAAATGTACCAAAATCTAGGTTATTTCAAGTTAACTACTAATGGTTCCCATAACCCCAAGTTGTGGGTGCTTAGCTACTCATGACTAAGGCAAAACCAATAACAATGAAAGTAGAAGACATAGTTGAGTGTTTACCAAAAATAATAAAGAACAATAACACCATAAGTTGCAAACCACAAGCTTGGATTAATGGATAATGAGTACAATTTGAGGTTTGTAGTCCCCAAAAGTGGGTCTTCAAGTTAAAAATGAGAATCTACCTAGAAATGCCCTTAGAATATTCAAGAGATAATATTCAAAGTGTTCTCCCAAAAAATTCATTGTCTTGAGCTCTCATTCTAAACCCCTATCATTAAGTATTTATACTATTTATAATTTAACAGTAAAAATTAAATAGAAATGACTATTGGTAGTAGGTATATCGCGCAGATACGACTCGTAAGATGACCTACGAGTCATAATTAGGGTCTATTAGTCAATGCTTAACTTTTTGGACCTGACCGTTATGACCCACTATTATGAGTTATTGCTTGGGCTATGACTTGTATGCTCCTCTCGTAATCTAGGCCTTCAGTTTGTAGTCCAAACTTTTAACTCTCTTTTTCTTGCTATGACTCCACTTATAGAGTCATAGTGAGACCTACAACTCGTAGAGTGGCCTCGTATGGCTTACCTTAACATGGTAGATTTCTGATTTTGCTCACTATTTCTTGTTATGAGATCATCCTATGACTCGCAACTTGGGCTACGATTCATAGAATGACTCGTATGTCCTGCACTTTAGCAAAAATCTACTATTTTCTTCCAAAGTCATGTCAACCTATCTTTTTTGCAATGACAACATAAAAACACATAAAAACCTTAAAATGTTGTATTAAGAACTCACAAAATCCCTTATTTTAGGCACCAAATGTGTTGTATTTTGACAGCACATCAGCACCCACAACTTAGAACAATTGCCTGTTGTCAAGCGATGACTCAATCTAAGTAGACAATGAGAAAACACATAGTAGCTACTTTAACGGAGTATACATCATTTAACTCCCATTCAGGTACCCAACTCTCATTTTCAAAACCTGATTGTAAAGCTACTAAATAGACCAAAACACTAAATGTATCTGTAAATTCACTATGACAAGTAAAGGAGTATCAGCAATCCACAATCCCAGAGTTAGTCATATGATAATCATGCAGTGCAAATTCCCACACAGAAAAAAGAAGTCCCTCTTTCTCACTCAAAGTGCATTTAAAATTTAAGGACTGTGCAAGCATTCTTACTGTCACAAATGAAATTTCTACAAAATGACTAACACCGTAGGTTGCCTTTATACTCAACTCCGAATTGATGAGAACGTGAATTTGGATCACTTTATGACTTAATGGCTTGTAACATAGGCTCATCGGGATTTGGTATGGAATTTTAGGCAATTAGTGACTAAAAGCTATTCTTGAACCATGTTTATCAATACTCTTACAGCTATAACTCAACCATTTTCACTAAATCCGCCTTATTCTTCTTTTTCAAGATTTTCCCGTGTGCTTTATTTCTTTTTTTTAGCCGTGCCTTATTTTTGAACTCATTTTTTACTATTCTCTTCAATCCAAGGCAACTTTTTGTCTTTTCTTTTTCTCACCCAGCACATGACCTTTTCCTTTCTTTCTTTCTTTGCCAACTAACCACCTCATTTTTATTACTTTACCACAATAAGGGCCACCCTTGACTCATGCTTTTAGCCTGAGGTGAAGCACACAATATCCATTCCCTAAACCAGGACCACTTTTGGTAGCCACCCTGAACTTAGGCTTTTTGCCTTAATCTAGGTTCACATGTTCAAGGATAGACCAGGGCCAATATTAAGGTATTTCACAAAACAAGGCTACGCTAGCTAGGTGTCAAGAAAGAACAAATACATGAGAAGCTCAAACGGTTGGAACAAGGGATAAACTCTTACATTTGTTAGGTCATTTGGGTAGAAGTGGACTTACTAAAAGAACAAAGGTGTAAGATCCTTTCCCAATCAACGACATCACCAGTCCAATCTTAGAGTAACAAGGCAAGTTCTAAGTCTATACATAATACATGAATGCGGAAAAATAAGCTCACACACACATGGTATCACATACACAATGAAGTATACACTCATAGGTCATGCTTAAAGCATCAAATTGCCTTCTCTCTATCATAACAAACATTGCCAGATAATCACATGCATGATTGCAAAAATAATCAATAATCTCAAAAAATTTAAGGGTGCCAAATTTTCAAACATTCAAAAAGTATTTCAAGATTGTATATATGCCAAAAGTAGTAACTACTATATATTGACAAATTATTTACACTACCTAAATATGTCAGTTCAAAAGAAATTAAAATATCCACAAGGAAAAAGAAACATGACAGGAAAACATTGGGATCAAAAAGAGAGGAAGTTATGGACTCGAGGTTACTTAGACTTCACCCTATTTTATAACTTCCCATACCCTACCAAAAGAAAATACTTTGTCCTCAAAGTAAACATAGACACACATACACACATACACACACACACACACACATACATATATATACCAAAAACCAACTATTTAAAAACCAAACATTCAAAACATAATTAAAACAACATTCAAAATAAAACATAAAGAAAATATTATCTAAAACAAGGAACAACGTATCCATAAGTAGTAAATAAGGACGAGGGTAAAAAATATCAAACACAATAGTGCTCACGCACCGACATCCATATGATCCTAGGATCCTGGGGATCCTATGGTCTAATCTCCTCCTCGGTGGTTCGAGCTACAGCTGTACCTGAGCTCCCCACTCCTCGTGCTATCTGCTGCTCCCGGTCTCTCTGTATAGCCGCCATAGCTAATGTATCTTGCACCACTGTATCAGTAATCTACTTGTCCAGTGCTGCAACCTCATTATCAGTCCTCTACCTCTTTTAGCTCAATGCTGGGTCATCGCTCTCGAGAGGCCTCTTCCTATAGGCATGTGGACAGTCATCAAATAAATCAAATATATCATCATCTATCAATGCCACCTTGGGCACTAGTATCGGGGCTGCTAATATCTTCAACAAGCCGGCCTTGAACTTGGCCAACTTCTCTATAACAACAGTCATGTCAGCAGGCTGGGCATCCTCAAGTCTCTTATGGACCTGATCGTCAAAAGCATCTACTCTGGCATCCTCTGACTCTCTCATCTATCAACTCATGATTGGCCTTCTCCTCTGAGTCATGGAGTGTCTAATGGACCCATGGTCTAATCTAGCCATCTAATCGCTCAAGTGGATCTCTCTCTTCACTACCTTGAGTACCCATGCCTAAAAAGCAAAAACAGACATAAGAGGAAAGTCTGCAGAATCAACCTGTGTAGCAGAAGGTGCTGGTGTAGGGATGCTGGAGGATGGCATCGCCTCAATCTCAACAGCTGTAGACAACTCTAAAGTAGCTGGAGTAGCACTAGTGGTGACTGGGGTTTGCTGTTGAGTCTGTGGCTCAACAAGGAATGAATCTAGTAGGGGAGAAGAAACTGCTCTCTGTAGGGCTACCCAGTTCTCATCAGCCCTAATCAGGTTAGGATACATGGTGCACAGGGCCTCTACACATTGATCATGGGGATCAAAACAAACACCTACATCACTGGACAAGCGATGAACCAAGATAGGGAATGACAGTGAAGTGCTAGTTTTGACAGTGAACTCGTGTATCTACTCTGCCATGATATAAGCCCAATCAATCTCATAGATAGCTAGGATGTTGTATAATAGTACAACTCACTTCAGGGTGATCACATTATCCATAAAAGTTGGTCTGATACGCCAATAGATAATAGACCACCAAAACTTCTCCCAGAAGGAGAGCTGAGATTTCACTATCTGATCAGCGTGGTTTGTAACCCACGTAGGCTCAAAACCATCTTCACATATCTGGCTAGCTATCCACTGAAGTAGCTCGATTTTGACCTTAATATTATCATTCACCATTTTTCTCATCTTTGAAATTTGACTATCATACTCAATGGTGGAATAACAGACTTTGTAATTTAGCCCGAACTAAACCCGTCTGATAGTCTCCTCTGAGATATCAACTATCGGACCCCTGACCAAAACCTTGCGAGCAATAACCTTTTTGTTCTTAGGTAGATCCAGGAGAAGAGTGGCAAGATATGCTACATAAAACTCACAGACCTAATAAGGGGTATACTTGCCCAATCGCTATGAAGTCATCGTAGTTCGTGTCTATCAATCTCTGCATCTAGACTCGATACCCTATCTGACTCATTGTCATTCAATGTCAACTCCTCGAGGAACTGCCTAATAGGTTTTCCTTATCCCTTTGGCTCCAACCTCATATTATAAATAGCTTTCATTTCGGGGATGCCCCATCTTGGGTTCGCTAGAGGTTATGATTTTGCTTTGGCCTACTGAGCATGTGACCCCTCCTTTGGTTCTATCTCAATGTGAGTAGGAGTCAACTGCGGCAAACTACTATCTGACCCGATACCATTACCCTCCTCGTCATACTAGAAGGGACTTTCTACCTTTATTGGGGCCTATGCAGTGTGGTCTCAGTCTGAAGCACATGTGCCTCAAGGTCAATTCAGACTCTGTGGACTTCCACAGATCCCTCAGATTGTTTGTTTCGGAAGCCTCATCCACCAATCACCTTCCCAAGGCTTTGATAGCCCTTTTTCTACTTTTTAGAGGAATTATACATGAGAATTTACCAAATACTAGTCAATGAGCAAAATAATGTTTGAATCAAATAGGAACCAGAAAGAAGAATAACAAAGAGTAATAAAAACAATAAAAGAAAACATAAACAAATAGTATTGAAGCAGTTGCAGATCTGAAGGTACAAGACACAGGTATGACTCATAGTGTGTCCTATAAGTCATATAATAGCTTCGTAGTGCTAAGCTGCCTAAAAAATTAACAATCTAATCACAGATATAACACTCAAGTATGACTCGTAGGTTGACCTACCAGTCATATCCTAGGCTCGTTGTAGGAAACAAAATATAATTCAGAATAAGGTAGGTCCGATGAGTCTCTCACTATGATTCGTAGTAGACACTGTGAGTTGTAGGTGAGTCTCGTATGATAAGTGTTAAGAAATGACAGGTGACTATTGCCTCCTACAAGGGGCTACTACGACTTATAGAGTGACCTATGACTCGGAGTGGGTCCTCATAGCAGAAAACAGAAGGCACCTATGGTGCCTGTAACCTTCCCACAAGGACAAAAACAAAATGACTTTCAAAGTAAGCAACATCGAAGTAGCACATCGGCACAAACACACAATTAACCCAATATGAATCATGCCCACACGATCAACTACTACCCCTCAATTAAATAACAATCCCCAATTATTTTCATGATACCCTAAAATTTTTCGATCCCTAAAATCACAAAAATTAACACTACACAAAAACCATGGGTGTTCAATGGGATCAAAAGCAAATTCATTCAAAGGGTATCTCAAAAGATCATGCACAACCCAAACACACATCCACAACCAAATTACACTTTGACATGAACCCAACGATTGATCAATCCATAATTATTCACTTTGATGACCATGATTACACTAGATATGACAAGGTTCGATATCATAATTAACCAACAAAGGCGAATTTGCAATTCAAAACAACATTGAGGAATTTTAATCGACAAACTATAGTTCTCAGGACTAGACAACCATTTTCTCATGGTCACTTTAACTATCACATCTCAACACACAATCATCCAAAAAATCTAAGAAGATAATAGAGTTAGGTACAAACTTTAATAATAAAAGCATACCAATTGAGAAAATATGAAGCAAAAAGATGCACTGAGAGAGAAAAAGGAAGCCAAAACCCTAAGTAATGGTGCTCGCCAGAAATCTTATCAGAAAATGATGTGGGTTTTTAAAAAACTAATTGAGAAGTTGAAGGGGAAAAGTATGGAGAAATTTTTGGAAATTAGGGAAAGAAAGAGGATTAAGGGGTCAAAATATATTTTGACCCCTTTTTATATCAAATTGGGTCAACTTTTAAAATTCTGTCGATCGGGGCTAGATACCCCGATTATGAGTCATAGGGCTACCTACGACTCATAGGTCATAGTGTTGTAACTAACCTCAATACTTAGAAAAATCATAATTCATACCTAGGCACTACGAACACCACTTACAACTCGTAGGGGACCCTATGAATTGTAAGGTTAGCTCATAGTATGTGTGCTAATTTCAATAAAACACTATTTTCCTCTACGAGGCATGACAAGGAGTCGTAGTGTGAACTATGACTTTTAGGCCTTCTTTACGAGAAATTTTATTTAACTTGTTAGCTACTTCAAATGCAATTTTATTTAACTCTTTAGCTTTAGGTTTATACCTGCAAATCACACTTCAAAATACACCAAGGTCCAGAACAACACAACTGAGCTAATATCTTTACACATCAAAACAATCATCAAAGTACTGCCTAACAATTCAAATATCTAAATTAAACTTAAAACAAACCAAAAATATGAAAGATACTTGAGTTGCCTCCTAAGAAGCGCCTTGTTTAACGTCATGGCTCGACCTTTTCATCATCCATCATAAAAAATCTTCAAGTTCCCAAACTTCACTCTTAAACTCATCCAGGTGTTTCATTGATTGGCAGATGTTAAACATAACCTCTGCATCATTGACCTTGAACTAAAGTTGACCCAAATCCATATCCACCAAGGTTCTCCTGGTGGCCAGAAATGGTCTTCCCAATATAATGGGTACATCGAAATTAACTTCACAATCAAGGATCATAAAGTTTGTGGGGAAGATAAACTTATCAACCTTTACAAACACATCAAAAAGTATTCCTTTTGACTTTTTGATAGTTCGATCCACCATGAGAAATTGCATTCTTATCGGAGTAGGAGTGCTAAGACCAAGCTTTTTAAACACAACAAGAGGCAGTAGGTTAATACTAGCTCCTAAATCGCACAATGCTTTTGAGAATTCAACATCACTAATGGTGCAAGGAATGATGAAAGCACTGGGGTCCTCTTTCTTTTGAACTAGGCATTTGGTCATAATGGCACTACATTGTTGGAGCTCTTACGAAAGCTCTTGGCACAACATGTGATTGTTTGTCACCAAATCCTTTATATACTTTGCATACCCGAGCATCTTCTCGAAGGCTTCTAGGAGGGGAATGTTTATAGATAGTTGCTTTAACATTTAGAAGAAGTGTTTGAATTTTCCATCCTCTTCCTTTTTCTTAAGCCTTTGAGGGAAAGAAGGAAGAGGTTTTGGAATCATCTTAACTTTTCCTTGCTCTCTTACTCGTTCTCTTTGTATCCTAAGATCCTCTGAACCATCATCCTCAACCACAACTTCACCTCCAATACCCTTTTTACAAGCTTCATCCTTAACCACCGGTATAAGGGGATCTATGGTGCTTTTACCACTCCTATCATGACCGCCATGCAATGCCCATCATTCTTTAGATTTTGAATTGTATTGCTTGGTAAGGTATACTTTTGGCATTATTTCAATTGCGAATAAACTTGCCCAAGTTGTTGTTCTAATTATTTAATCTCCACGAAGTGAGACACTATTGTTTGGTTGATACTTGAAATATCTGTTTTTATTCCTTTCAAGGTCTCATGTTAGTGGTCGGCTCTTTTAAACAACTTGTCAAATATCTCTTCAATACTGGAAGTATGTCGCACGACATCACGGTTGTGAGGCAATATATAAGGGCCATTCCTATAGCCATCTGTTCTACCCCATTTGGCATCAAATGCTCTCTCTCTTTCATAGTAGAACTGCAGTTGTCTCTATAACCACCATCACGGTTATATTTCCAATGATTACCGAAACCGATCCTTCAATAATCTAAATTGCTACTTATGAAGCAAACATCTACATCAAAGAATGGATCTTCATACATAGGAGCCTTAGGAGTTCGGTGAGCTACTACTTGAACACTTGCTTGGTTTTGCTTTAAGACTAAGTCCATACTCGTGCGAAATTGAGCAAGTTGTTCCATGATCTCTTAGTTGACCTTTGCTTGGTCATTGTTAGTCTTGACTGCATAAGAAGTCTTCATTCCACCTCTCTCTCTGATCCCATACTCTATTTGTTTTAACCACTTGCTCTATCCTTTTAGCTATTAATGCAAACAATTGGTCAAGAAATATGCCTCCCATGATTGTGTTAGGGCAAGCTTGTTTATTCTCATCAAGTGCCCGATAGAAAATTCCAACCAAGGTATCATCAACAATCTTATGATCAGGGACCATCCTTAAGAATTTGATAAATCTCTCCCATGTGGTACTAATAGAGTCACTGGGAAATTGCTCAAAATTGTTTATTTGGTCTTTGAGCTTAAGCTTCTTTGATCATAGAAAATATCTCTGTAGGAACAGTCTCTAAATCTCTACCCAAATTGTTATCGTACCCAGAGGAAGCTCAGATAGTCTCACAGCTTACCAGTTAGTGCTAATGGGAACACTCACAAACCAACTGAATCAAGAGAAACATTTTGTGTCACATGACACTCTTGCAGACAAAGATGATGATGATGATCCTCTGAAGGTAGCCATATCAACAAACTACGATTTTGGAGCATCTGCAGTAATCCACTTTACACAAAAAACTTAGCGTCTGCCAGTAATGGAGGCAGCACTAAAACTTCGATAACGTCCATAGTCATAGGGTTCATGAGATGATCCAAAAAGAGCCTAAAAATATGTCTCGTAAGTGCTCGAAATCATAATTTCTATATATCTAAAAATCCATTTGTTATTTCAAATGCCAGACTTCATATTCTTGTTTAGGGGGTGATATTGAGTGGGAAATAGATCTAACCCAAATTTTAGAACAACATTTCGAAATCCAAAAATCACAAAATACTATTTAAGAGGGTCAACTATGAACGGGGAATATCTCTTAGCACACAAAGAACTGAGTGGCCCCCACATACCAAATTAATGCCCTTTGAATTAGATTTCCAATTCACCTGGTTTCACCTTATTCGGAGTTTAGATAAAGAATTTATGCCTGTTTTCATAGAACTTGTTTATGTAGAAATGCAAATTTTTAGTGAGTATCCGCATCGCCTCCGCGATGTGGACCAGTGTTATTTTGGTCCTATTTTTTGATTTTGGTCCAAGACTTTCAATTCTTGGGTCCAAGGGTTCCTATACATGTTTTTATATATACTTAGTCTTATTTCACCCTCATATCATCCTAAACAATCCCCAATACTCACTCAAACACTTAGACTCATATTTGATCGTAAATTCAAGTCCCAAACTCAAGACTAATCTCAAGGATTTCATCAAGAATCTCATTCAAGCTTCAAGTCTCCATTTCCAATCTTCTTCAAGGGCTCTTCAAAGTCAAGGTATGTGGTATTGAACCATTGGGTTTTTTAACCCATGGTGCCTAAACCCTCTTTTTACTAATATTTCATGATTTAAAGTTGATTTTATATGTAGGTCTTGTATATTGAGAAATTTACTATACAGTGATTTTAGTTCATGAAAGTATGGTTTTTTTTAGCATGTTTTGAGCTCTAAATCTTGGATTTAATATTGGATTTGATGATAGGTTTTGATATGAATATATGGGGGTATTGCAAGGTGTTGATTGATGGCTTTACAACAGATTTTCTTGCATGATTTCTTCTTTAAATTGCATGATTTTTTACCCCCATTACACACCCGTAAGGTGTTTGATAAAATGTCCAAATATGGTTTCTTAAGGAGTTGAAGGTCCAATGTATGAGATATGATGTGAATAATGTTATAATGATGAAATAATATTATGTACATGATATACTCTATATAAAGTGTTGCATTAGACCATGCCCAATCTTGGAAACTAAGAGCTTGGACAATCGAGGTGGGGGTATGTACCCATCAACCATGTGATTAGTTTGTACCACACTACAAGGGTGATGGGTTGAGATCATCATCAATAGTCTTAGGGGTTTGTACCACACCACCGGGTTGGTAGGATTAGATCATCATCAATCGATGTGGGGGTTTGTACTCATCAACCGAGATGGGGATTTGTGCTCATCAAACCATGTGAGGGGTTTGTACTTCGCCACCAGGGTGATAAGATGTGATTATCATCAACCATGTAAGGGAATTATATGACACCACCAGGGTGATGGTGTGAGATTATCATCAACCGACCAAGGGGTTTACACTTTGGAAATCTAGTTTGTCTATGCTTCACTAATGATGCCCTATATGAGTATGAGTTACTTAAGCATGTTTCACTTATGTATTGATCATATATGTCACACTACTATATCATATATGTTGATTATGAATCTTATGTCTTGTTGCATTGCATCCCACATCCCTAGTACATTTAAATCTACTAATGCATACTCTTTGCTTGCATGATGTTGCCATATAGGAATTGGAGTTCCTATTGATTCTTCTTGTGGCTGGATGGATTGTTCAAGTTAGCCTTTGGTGAGTCCTCCATTCCAGGGACAATGACTATTATCTTATGCTATGTTCTAAGACTATCTTTCTCTTATGTATGGATTAGCTATAAGGGTGAGCCAGGTTACTTGTCTTGGCCCCCGCTCTTATTTATGTAGTAGAGGTGTTGTTGGACATGTTATGTATTATGCTTAATTTTTGACTCACTTATGATATTTAAGCTATTGAAGTATAAATCTCTCTCTGTCTCTTAGTCCCAATTTCCCTTATTTATATTTCTTATGTTGTTTTACATTGCTTTCGCAACCAAGGATATGTAATGATATACTATGAGGCTTGTTTGGGGTCCCTTCGGGTTCCTCATTTGCCGGTCATATCTAGGTCCTAGGTTTGGGTCATGATAAATATGGTATCAGATTACTAGGTTGATAGATCCTCAGAGTCCAACACACTGCGTCAATTAAAGTCTTATTCATGGCTGTTTTATGCACCACAACTATTACTAGGAGGCTATGAGACATTTTAGGAAATATTTCTCTTCATCATGGTCTATGTCATGCTTTAAAAGCAAGATAGGGCTTGCCCCTCTAACAAATGTTCTTTGCTCTTTTATTTGATCATGCCGCTTCAAGGATGAAGACAAAGGAAGGTAAGTAGAAGGTTTTGATTTTGATGGATCCAAGTTTCACTATTTCTTCTCTATTCTTTTAGTTGATGGTGGGGCTTCTTGTATGGCCAAGTAGTTGTGTGGATCTTTAGTGTTTATTCTCATGGTTGGCTATATTGTTGCTAGAAAGTTCATAGGTGTTGATCCGGGTTTGTATTGCATTAAGTCTTGCTTTATGGCTTGTTGGATTTTATGTGGTAGATTTTGATGTTGTACTTGGGATGGAATAGTTGCATGCATATGTATATCCTTGGTGGTAGAACCCATAGAGGTAGCCCCTATTCCCTAATGAGCCCGTCTTTGAGTGGGAGGTTGTTAAATAGTAGCAAGGGAGGTAGGTCCATTTCATGCCATAAGGTACAATTGGACTCGAAGAGGTTACATTTGTCATCTTGTGAGAATTCGAGGTGTTGAACCTAAGTTGTTTTGTCTATAAAATTGTTGGTGGTGGTGGATAAGGCTTTGAATGTCCTTTTTGATATTTTAAATTTTGGGGTAGTCTCCTTTGGTTTGACTAGTACACCAGTTATGCCTATAAGTCTCATGAGTAAGATCTTTAGTCCCTACTCTAATAACATTATGGTGGTTTTAGTGATGATAGTGTGGTTCATTCCCTAAGGAGGTAGTGCATATGAGTCATTTCAGGGTAGTACTACAAGTTTAAGGAAGAAGGTTGGGTGCTAGCAGGAGAGATGGGAATTTTGGTGGCAAGAGGTTGCCTTTCTAGGTTCTGTGGTGCTAAGTGATGGTATTAAGGTGGACCTTAGTAAGATGAAGGTGATTAGAAATTAGTCTAGACCTTTGACTTCATCAGATATTAGGAGTCTCTTGGGTTTAGTGGGCTATTACCGAAGATTGTGAGTAGGTTGTCTTCTGTTTTTGCTTCAATGACTTAGTTGACCCTATATAAGGCCATGTTGTGACCGATGTTTTGAATTTGATAGGTCTGACAGTTGCTACGTCTTGTGTTATTCCTTAGTGCTAGTAGGATTCATGTATCTGTGGGTTGATATTTGATCCCTTCTAATCAAGGAGACACAAAATTATTTTCAAGAAATCCACATAGATTTTACTTATTTTGATTTGGAATTTGAATATTATGATTTCTAAAATTCTATTGATGCATGGGTAATTTATCTGATGATTTTAACGTGATTTAAACTGTTATATGAGGATTTACTTTGGGTTTATGAAGTTATAAGTATGCATGTTTGCTTTTTGAATTATTTATGCACGAGAGAATACACTATGGATTTAAATATGGAATTAATTATTTTTCACTTTAACTTCATATTATAAATATTGAATTTTAAATGGAGTCTTAATTACTCATGTCATTTCCTTATTGTTCGTAGCATATGCATTCATGTACACGGATTATTTTGAAAAATTATGTTATGGGTAAGCTCAGTTTTGTTGTATGGTATAAATGCTAAGTCTGCAGCACTTGAGCGCCTTTATGAGGATCTAAGTGCTAAAGGTGGGGACAAGAGATTGTATAGGCTCGCTAAATTAAGAGAAAGGAAAGCTCGCGACTTGGACCTAGTGAAGTGCATCAAGGATGAAGAGGGTGAGGTATTAGTGGATGACACTTCCATTAAATTAAGGTGGCAAACCTACTTTCATAGACTTTTAAATGAGAAAGAATATAGAGTTATCGTGCTGGAAAAATTGACACACTTCAAAGACCATTGTGCTTTTGAGGATGGCAATCCATTCAAAGTGGAGGAGGTAAAATTGGGTATGAGTAGGATGAAGATGGGGAGGGCGATCGGACCCGATGAGATTTTGGTGGACTTTTGGAAGAACTTGGGCATTGATGGCAAAGAGTGGTTAACTCGACTGTTCAATACTATTAGGGAGACTGCCAAGATGCCTGATAAATGGAGGAGTACAATGGTTCCATTGTACAAGACTAAGGGAGATATTCAAAATTTCAACAATTACAGGGGTATCAAGTTGTTAACCCACACTATGAAGGTTTCGCAGAGAGTTATGGAGAAGAGGGTGCGTAAAGTAGTATCTATCTCAGAGACCCAATTTGGATTTATGCCAGGGAGGTCAACAACTGAAACAATCCATTTGGTTCGGAGGTTAGTGGAAAAATATAAGGATCGCAAGAAGGACCTTCATATGGTGTTCATTGATCTCGAGAAGGCGTATGACAAAGTACCAAGGGAGGTCTTATGGAGGTGTTTAGAGGCGAAAGGTGCCCCTATGGCTTATATTAGGGTGATTAATGACATGTGCGATAGAGCCATTACGTGAGTAAGAACGGTAGGAGGAGACTCTGAGTATTTTCCCATTGAGATGGGACTCCATCAGGGTTCCGCCTTAGCCCTTTCTTGTTTGCCTTGGTGATAGATGAGCTGACACATTCTTTACAGGAAAACGTACCTTGGTGTATGTTATTTGCAGATGATAGAGTACTAATTGATAAGTCTTGGACTAAAGTTAATGAAAAGTTTGAGGCTTGGAGACGCATCTTGGAGTCCAAAGGATTTAAATTGAGCAATACCGAAACTGAATACCTGGAGTGCAAATTCAGCATTGAGAGAAAGGAAGCAAACTTTGAGGTGAGGCTTACTACTCAAGCTATCACCAAGAGGGATAAGTTTAAGTATCTGGGGTCCATCGTCCAGAGTAGTGGCGATATCGACGATGATGTCACACATCTTATTGGGGCAGTATGGACTAAATAGAGGCTGGCCTCTGGTGTATTATGTGACAAAATGATACCACCTAGACTTAAAGATCAATTCTATAGAGTGGTGGTTAGACTAGCATTGCTGTATGGGGGGGAGTGTTGGCCAACTAAAAGTATACACATTCAAAAGATGCATGTCTCGAGATGAAGATGTTGAGGTGGATGTGCGGTCACACCAGAAGTGACAAGGTTAGGAATGTGGCAATCCGGGAGAAACTGCAGGTAGCTCTGGTTGGCGAAAAGATGAGAGAAGCCAGATTGCGATAGTTTAGACATATGTAGGGAAAGAGTATCGATGCTCCTGTTAAGAGGTGTGAGCGGTTGGTTGTGGGAGCTACTCGGAGGGGTAGAGGTAGACCGAAGAAGTACTGGGGTGAGGGGATCAGACAAGACATGGAGAAACTCGACCTCACTGAGGACATGGCCTTAGACATACAGAAGTGGAGGTCGCGAATTAGTGTAGCAGGTTAAGTTCTTTTTTCTCTTCTTCCTATTCTTCTCCTCCGTTTTCCTTAAAAGAAACTTTTTCATTTTCTTTTTATTATCTAGCATATATGTGCTAGTTTTATCATATTTACATATTGTCATGTGTTACTCTTTGCTAGTCACACCTGTTATTCCCTTCCCCTTCCCCTGCATTTTATTTTGTCATATCTAGTTCTTTCTTCTAATGGGTTTTGAGCTGAGTTTTTTAGGAAACAACCTCTGTACTTCTATGAGGTAGTGGTAAGGTTGCATACAAGTTACCCTCCCCAGACCCCACTTGTGGGATTTCACTGGGTATGTTGTTGTTGTATTATTTTGATAAAAAGGTTAGTTACGACAACATTGTGATCACATATATGTCTTTGATTTTTGCTCTTTAAGCATTTTGGATGCTTGCACCATTTTGTATATGAATGGACTATTCCTATGCATGATTATTATAACTATAAAATTATAGTTTTGGTATTTGAACCTAAGTATGAGTTATTATAAATGTTGTTTGGCTTTTAAGCCTAATTGTGCATTGAAATGATTTGGAAAATGACTTTTGCCTCTTTGAAAGTATGTACATGCATATTATAAGTATTCTTGTGGGATGACGACTTAGCTTGTTGTGTTGACGGTCTTTGGTTAGTTTGGGCTACTTGCATAGCATGTTTCTAATGAGTGTATAACCTATGAGATTGTAATATTATGTGTAAGGATGATCAATTTATTTAGTCAACTATGATAGGGTAGTCACTTCTCTAACATTGATCTTTGGTTCGAGTTTTATTCCCAAGTGAGGATGAGGGTAGGTGATATCCTTAAAGTGTCCATTTCAAACTAGGAGTGAGCATTTTGAATATTAGTGGAGTTGTTTGGTTGTCTTATGCATCGATTGTGTTTATGGGTTTCATGAATAGAGTCTTAAAAACCTACCTTGATATGTTTGTGGTGGTCTCTAGTGATGAGGTATTGATTTGCTTAGAGCTTGTGAATTATTTGGGGGTAGTATTGTAAGTCTTGGATGATAAGGGGATTTGTAGCTAAATATGATAGGTGTGAGTTAAGGATAACATGAAGGTTGTTCGAACTCCTTAGGGATTATGGTATGTATGTGCATTGGTTTTTCCAGTAAGGCTAGTGTCATGGTTGGCGCTCTAGGTAGCCTAGTGTGTCAGATAATGGTGGTAAGGAGATGTCTAGTAGAGTCCATCAGTTGGCTAGACAGGGAGTTAGGTTGAAGGAAGTTAAGAATGGTAGTATAGTATTCTTGATGGTTCCAAATCTTCTCCGGTTTAGAGGACTTGATTAGGCAAGGATTTGATTCCACCTTATTATAGTTGGAAGCCTTGGGTGGAAAAACAAATGGTAGAGTGGAGGTTATCTCTCAAGGGGAAGATGGTGGCCCATGGTACCAAGTGGGTTAGATATGTTTAAGGTTGGCAATCGGGTTAATGTCACCCTTATAGGGTTTGGATGAGAAATTGGAGGGGTGGCATAAGGGTTGGAACTACCTAGGTTCATTAGTATAGCAAGCCCTTATAGTAGGCTTGCATGTCCTCGAGTGGATGGTTTGGAGTGCGAGAAATGGTCTTGTTGGGTCAATTTGAAAGTTTTACTCATGAGGAGTGAGGTTTGTTTTGGTAAGGAGGGAGTCAAGTTAATGGTTTGTGAGTCCATATAGGGTGTAGAGGGAGGTTGGCAAAGATTACTTAAAATTTTGGGGATTACCTTTTGGTGTGGATATTAGTTCATTCGGTTCTTCGTGCTTCTATTTTGAGGGGATGTGTTGGTAACTCTAGTTTTATAGAACACTTTAAGGTTGCTGGTGTTATGGAGGGTAAGTTTGCTTAGGAGAAGGTCTCGGTGGATATGTTGGATGGATGAGTGGTGAAGTTGATTGATAATGATGTAATGTTCTTCAAGGCCCTTTAGAAGAGTCGTCTATTCGTATGTGTCTCTCGGGGAGCTGGAGTGAGCATGGAGGAGCAATATTCGTATCTCTTTCATTCTATTCAAGGTTATGATAACACGTCAAGTCCTTTTTTTATGATTCCAAGCATAATGTTTCAGCCCCTATGTCATTCAGATGCATTCATATTTAAGTTGGCAAACTTATAATTTTACACTTATTTTGAGATTATAAAAATGGTGTTTTAAATATAATTTTGCATTCTTACTGGGGCTGATCCCTTTATGAATACTCTTCTCTTGTACATTTCTTTGACATTCGGGGATGAATGTTCCCAAGGGGGAGATATTGAAATGATCCAAAAAAGTGCTCTAAAATGTGCCTCAGAAGAGCCCAGAATCGTAATTTCCATATATCTAAAAATCCATTCGTTATGTCAAAAATTCGACTTTATATTCTTGTTTAGGGGGTCAAATTGAGTAGGAAAGGGGTCTAACCCGAATTTTAGCACAACCGTATCAAAATCCAAAAATCACAAAAAATGCTAATTAGGAGGGTCAACTTTGAAAGGGCATATCTTTTAGCACACAACTAAATGGGTGGCCAACAACATACTAAATTAAAACCCTTTGAATTAGCTTTCCAACGCACTTAGTTTCACCTCATTCGGTGCTCGGATGAAGAACTTATGCCCATTTTTGTAGAACTTGTTTGTGCAGAAATGCAGATTTTCAGTGAGTATCCGCGTCGCCTCCATAACGTGGGCCAGTGTTATTTTGGTCCTGTTGTTTTGATTTTGGTCCAAGAATTTCAAGTCTTGGGCCCAGGGGTTTCCATACATGTTTTTACCTATAGTTAGCCTTATTTCATCCTCATATCATCCTAAACATTCCCCAATACTCAGTCAAACACTTAGACTCATTTTTCACCCTAAATTCAAGTCCCAAACTCAAGACCAATCTTAAGGGTTTCATCAAGGATTTCATTCAAGCCTCAAGTCTCCATTTCCAATCTTCTTCAAGAGCTCTCAAAAGTCAAGGTATGTGGTGTTGAATCATTGGGTCCTTCCACCCATGGTGCCCAAACCCTCATTTTACTAATAATTCATGATTTAAAGTTGATTTTACATGTGGGTCTTGTATATTGAGAAATTTACTGTACAATGATTTTAGTTCATGAAAATATGGCTATTTTAGCATGTTTTGATCTGTAAATCTTGGATCTAGTATTGGATTTGATGAGAGGTTTTGATATAAATGTTTTGAGGGGTGTTGCAAGGTGTTGATTGATGGTTTTACAATAGATTTTCTTACATTATTTCTTCTCTAAATTGCATTGTCTTTTACCCCCATTATACACCCCTAAGGTGTTTGATAAAATGTCAGGATATGATTTCTTGAGGAGTTGAAGGTCCATAGCATGAGATATGATATGAATGATGTTTTAATGATGAAATGGGCTTATGTACAATATATACTCTATAAAAAGTGTTGCATTAGACCATGTCCAATCCGAGAAACAAAGAGTCCGAACAAACGAGGTAGGGCTTTGTACCCATCAACCAAGTGAGGGGTTTGTACCACACCACCTAGGTGATGGGGGTGAAATCATCATCAACTGAGGTGGGGTTTTGTGCTCATCAATCGACGTGGGGGTTTTTACTTATCAAAAAATATGAGGGATTTGTACATCGCCACCAGCGTGATAAGATGTGATTATCATCAACTATGTGAGGGGTTCATACCATATCACTAGGGTGGTGGGATGATATCATCATCCACCGACCAAGGGGTTTATACTTTGGAAATCTCGTTGGTCTATGCTTCACTAATGATACCCTATATGAGCATGAGTTACTTAAGTATGTTTTACTTATTCATTGATCATATATGTCACATTACTATATCATGACTATTGTCTATTTTTATGCATGTTGATTATGAGGCTTATCTCTTGTTGCATTGCATCCCACATATTTAGTACATTCAGATGTAATAATGCATACTCTATGCCTATGTGATGTTACCATGTAGGAACCGGAGCTCTTATTGATTCTTTTTGTGGATAGACGGATTATTGAAGTTATCCTTTGGTAGGTCCACCATTATGGGGACAATGACTTTTTTGTTATACTATGTTCTAAGACTATCTTTCTCTTATGTATGTATTAACTATGAGGGTGAGCCCAGCTGCTTGTCTTCATCCCCGCTCTTATCTATGTAGTAGAGGTGTTGTTAGAATTGTTATGTATTATGATTGAGCTTTGACTCACCTATGATATTCAAGCTATTGAAGAATAGATCTCTCTCTCTCCCTTAGTCCCAATTCCCATTGTTTATATTTCTTATGTTGTTTTACATTGCTTTCACGACCAAGGATATGTAATGATATGCTATGAGTCTTATTTGGGGTCCCTTCGGGTTCCCTATTCGCTGGTCACATCTAGGCCCTAGGCTTGGGTCATGATATTTCAATGATATTGATTCCATCCGTAAGCAATTTGGTTGAAGTCCTTAAGTTGTGGCCTGTTGTCCCTTGGTGGTGGATTATCCTCGTCTTCCCACATACTTATTATTCATATCTATTCCTTTCTCAACCATGGTATCCTTATTCACCTGAGCCATCTTCCTAAAGAGTTGATGGATCTCCAAATTGATTGGAGCTAAGGGATTGCCCTGGCTCTTTGTGCTGGTCCTACAACCTAGTACACCTTGCAAATAAAAGCAAACAACAAACACAAAAATAAAGTAAAATACAAGAGAGTCTAGAAATTACCACTTGGACTATCTAATAGTAATATCAAGTCAAGATCCTAGCGTATTCCCTGGCAATGGCGCCATAATTTTTTGATGATGTTCACTCTCCAATAACAAAGCAGTCGCAGTCAGCAATAAACCTAACCATAGGTTGGGATCAAATCCACAGGAAATATGGAGCATGACTATATAGATACACTATCAATCATTTCAAGTACCTATTACTAAAATCTCTAAATAGGTGGGGGGTGGGGGGTGGGGTTGTGATTTAAGAACAAAAATAAAAATAAAAATAAACTCTATGCTAGTTATGCAAGAAGATGCTCAAATTTAGGGACAACTTGGGAATTGTGTTCCCCATGATTCGTTGACTCAATTACCCTAGACAACATAACTCTAATTGGGAATTCGCATGCAGAATGGTAGGTTATTCTAGCTCTCTTATGAAAGTAAAGGTTGAATTTCACCATGGTGCTTGGTCAACAACTATGCTGTTCCAACTAACCATTACCCATTGTCCTAGTCAACTCCCCTTGGTCAGGTTAGGTTGATTAGACGAGAACATATCATTCTGAAATGACCCTAATAAAAGTGCCTAAAAATATGCCTCGAATGTCTGAAATTTTAATTTCTATATATCTCAAAATTCGTGCACGATATCAAAAACCCGACTTTATATTCATGTTTAGGGGGTCAAAATTAGATGAAAAAGGGTTAATTCTGATTTAAGAGCGAAAGATTTTCAACTATGAATTTTGAAAATACAAATTCCTGAGAGTTGTGCGCGCTGTTTTTGTGACGTGAACCAGTATATTTTTTATGATTGTTTTTTTTACTTCACCCAAAATTTTCTAAATGTTGGGTCCAAGTGTTCTCCAAAGTGTTTTTTATCTATGCTTACCAAAATTTTACCCTCATATCAACCAAAATACTTCTCACTACTCACTCAAATACTTAGCCATATTTTCACTCCAAAATTCAAGTCTCAAAATCCTCGTAAAAAACTATTGATTTCCTTCAAACTTCAAGCCTCCATTTTCAATCTTCATCAAGATCTTCGTCAAAGCTATGGTATATGAGTTTTATCCATTGCGTCCTTCTGCCCATGGTTCCCTAATCTCCTTTTACTTAATTTGTATGATTTAAAGTTTATTTTACAAATGGGCTTACTATTATGAACATGTCTGTGAACTATGTTAAAGCTGGGTAAAATTGTGACTGTTTTGTTATGTTTTGAGCTATAAATCTTAGATCTAATATAAGATTTGATGAGGGGTTTTAATGTTTATTGCTTGAGGGTGTTACAAGGTGTTGATTGATGGGTTTTCCATGGGATTTTCTTGCATGATTTCATCTCTAAATTGCATGCTTTTATACTACCATTCCACACCCTTTAAGTATTTGTTAGAATGTCTGGTTATGGTTTATTAACGAATTGAAGGTCCAAAGCATGAGATATGATATGATTGATGTTATGATGATGAAATCGATTATGTATATGATAAATTCTATATAAATTTTTGCATAGACCATGCCTAATTCGGGGGGTCTAGGAACTTGAATAACCGAGATGAGGGTTTGTACTCATTAACCGAATGAAGGGTTTGTACTTCTCCACCTAGTGATGGGGAGACATCATCACTAACCAAGATGGGGGTTTGTACTCATCAATCGAGTGAAGGGTTTGTACTTCTCTACCTAATTAATGGGGCGGCATCATCACAAATCGAGTGAAGGATTAGTACTTCACCACCTCAGTGATTGGACAACATCATCACTAACCTATCAAGGGGTTTGTACTTCGATTATCTAGCTTGGTCTATTTTATACATATGATATCTTATATGAGCATGGGTTATTTAAGCATGTTTTAATTTAGCATTGAGCATACATGTCATATTGTTATATGTTGTCTATTGCCTATTGCTATGTATTTTGATTATAATGCCTATCTCTTGTTGCATTGCATCCTATATACTTAGTACATTCAAACGTACTAACACATACTCTTGTCTACATGATATCACCATGTAGGAACCAGAGCCTAAGTTGACCATCCTCCTCCATGTGGCTAGTTGGTGAGTCCTCCACTTCGTGAACCTTGGTCTATGTTCTATTTTTATAAATTGAGACATTCTTATTGATGTTCTATTTTGACTATGAGGGTGAGTCTTGTGGCTTTGTCTTGGCCCCCGCTCCTATCTATGTATTAGAGATGTTTGTTGGACATAATATGCCTCTATCATATGAGCTTTGACTCTTGTCTCTTGATTATGATGTTATGCAAGCTCTCCCCTTAGGCCGTTGCTCCCTATTCTTACTTTTATATGTCTCTTATATTCTTTTCATGACCCACGCTTAGGGCCTAGACATGACATGACACAAGGAGAACTCGAAGGGACCATAAGCAAGCCTCGTAAAGCATCATTACACATTCTTGGTCACAGAAGCTATAAATCAAGTGTTCAAGATTAAAGTATGGGAAAAATGGTGCTAAGGAAAAAGCTTGCACAATATCATGGTCAAAAGACAAGATTTAAATTTGTATCATAGATACTTAACATGTCCAACAAACACCTCTACTACAAAGATAAGAGCGGGGGTCAAGACAAAGTAACTAGGATCACCCTCATAGTCAAGTAGAACATAAAAGAGAGTCTCAATTCTTTTTAAAAGGGCATAGACTAGGTCCCTGAAGTGGAGGACTCACCGACTAGCTTGAATAACACCGAACTAGCCACATAAAGAAGGATGATCAACTTGGGCATCGGTTCCTACATGGTGATATTATGTAGGCATAGAGTATTCGTTAGTACATTTAAATGTACTAAGTATGTATGATGCAACGCAACAATAAGTAGGTATCATAATCAAAAGCATAATATTAAGCAATAGACATAATATAACAATATGGCATTTATGTTCAATGCTTAAGTAAAATATGCTTAAGTAATTCATGCTCATATAGGATATCGTATGTGAAGTAGAGACCAAGCTAGCTGTTCAAGGTATCAACCCCTTTGTGGCTGTGTGGTATAAACCACTTACATGGTTGATGAGTATAAACCCCCAACATAGTTACATGGGCTCTTGTCCACCCTAATCGGGTATGGTCTAATACAATACTTTATATAGAATATATTAAATACATAAGCTCATTTTATCATCATAACATCATTCATATCATATCTCATGCTTTTGACCTTCATTGCCTCAAGAAACCCTAGCTGAACATTTTATCAAATATGTGTAATAAGGGTAAAAAACCATGCAATTTAGAAATGAAATCATGCAAGAAAATCTATTGTAAAACCATCAATCAACACCTTACAATACCCCCAAGACATTCACATCAAAACCCCTCATCAAATCTAACATTAGATCCATAATTTAGAGCTTAAAATATAGCAAAACAGTCACAACTTTATATAGCTTTAACATAGTGTGGAGTGAATTTCATAATAATCAAGTCCAATTTGTAAATAAACTTTGAATCATTCAATTTATGTAAAAGGAGGCTTGGGTATCATGGGTGAAAGGAATTCATGAAAGAAACCAAGATACCTTAGTTTATAGATGAACTTGGTGAAGATTAGTGATGGAGACTTGAAATTTGAAGAAGAACCTTGAAGGATAACCTTAGCTTGGGATGACGGTTTGGGACTTGAGTTTGGGGAGTGAAAATGTGACTAAGTGTTTGAGTGAGTACTGGGAAATGTTTAGAATAGTATGAGTGTGAAATATGACTAAGTATAGGTAAAAATACCATTAAGAGCTTTTAGTCCCAAGACTTAAATTCTTGGACGAAAGCTGAAAAATGAAGTCCCAAAATACATTGGGGCACGTCTCGAGGGGGATGCAAAAACCCCTCTGCAAATCAAACCTTGGAATTTCGTAATTGCTAAATATTTGCTCTTAAATCGGGGTTATACCCTTTTCCACCTGCTTTTGACCCCGTGAACAAGAATCTGAAGTTAGATTTTTGGAAAAATAAATGGATTTTGATATATATGAAAATTAAAGTTTAGGGCATTCCGAGGCACATTTTTGGGCACTTTTTGGGGTCGTTATAGTTCTTCCATGACCAATGATGTGCAATGACAAGTTAAGAGGATTTTTTAGGGTTCCTTGGGTTTCTCCATTCACCGTGTCACGTCTACACCCTACGCTTTGATCTTGACAAACTTGGTATCAGAGTACTAGGCTAATAGATCCTCAAACTCCAACACACTATGCCAATTAGAGTTCTATTTATGGTTGTGAAGTGTGCAATGACTATGAAGGAGGCGATAGAGAATTTTAGGAAATGTTTCACTTCTTCATGTTCTTGATCATCCTATAGAGTTGTGGTAAGTCATGCTATAGGTGATGGGGCATTTTAGTAAACTATTTTTTTAACTTCACCCAAAATTTTCAAAGTGTTGGACCCAAGTGTCCCTAAACGTATTTTTATCTATACTTAGGAAAATTTAACCCTCATATCACCCAAAACATTTTCCAATACTCATTCAAACACTGAGCCATATTTTCACTCCATAATTCAAATCTCAAAATCATCATCCAAAACTAAGGATTTCTTTCAAGCTTTAAGTCTTTATTTTTAATCTTCATCAAGAGCTTCTTCAAAGCTAAGGTACGCAGGTTTTTGCCATTGGGTCCTTCCGCCCATGGTGCTCAAAGATCATATTTACTTAATTAGCATGATTTAAAGTTGATTTTCCAAATGGGCTTACTATTATGAACATGTCTATTAACTATGTTAAAGCTGGGTAAAGTTGTGACTGTTTGTCTATGTTTTGAGATACAAATCTTTGATCTAATGTAAGGTTTGATAAGGGGCTTTGATATATACTGATTGAGGGTGTTTCAAGGTGCTGATTTTTGGTTTTACATTGGAATTTCATGCATGATTTCATCTCTAAATTGCTTGCTTTTATACTACTATTTCACACCTTCTAAGTGTTTGTTAAAATGTCCAGTTATGGTTTTTTGAGGAATTGAATGTCCAAAGCATGAGATATGATATGATTGACGTTATAATGATGAAATTAGCTTATGCATATGATATATCCTATATACAGTGTTGCATTAGACCATGCCCGAACTTGGGGGTCTAGCAACCCAAATAATCGAGATGTGGCTTTATATTCATAGACCAAGCAAAGGGTTTGTACTTCTCCACCTAGTAATGGGGCAGCATCATATAACCTAAATGGGGGTTTGTACTCATCAATCAAGTGAAGGATTTGTACTTATCCACCTTGGTGATAGGGCAACATCATCACCAACCGAGTGAATAGTTAGTACTTCACCACCTAAGTGATGGCGCGACATCATCACGAACCTACCAAGTTGTTTGTACTTTGAAAATCTAGCTTGGTCTATTATACAAATATGATACTTATATGAGCATGAGTTATTTAAGCATGTTTTACTTTAGCATTAAATACATGCCATATTGTTATATGTTGTCTATTGCCTATTGCTATGTACTTTGGTTATGATGCCTATCTCTTGTTGCATTGCATCCTATATACTTTGTACATTCAAACATACTAACACATACTCTTGCCTACATGATATCACCATGTAGGAACTGGAGCCCAAGTTGATCCTCCTCCTCTACGTGGCTAGTTCGGTGATACTCAATCTAGTTAGTGAGTCCTCCCTTTCGTGGACCTTAGTCTATGTTCTCTTGTTATGTGTTGAGACATTCTTGTTTATATTCTGTTTTGAATATGAGGGTGACCCCAGTTGCTTTGTCTTGGCCACCATTATTATCGATGTATTATAGGTGTTTGTTGGACATAATATGTATCTATGATATGAGCTTTTACACTTGTCTCTTGATTATGATGTTACGCAAGCTCTCCTCTTAGCCCTTTTCCCCCTATTCTTACTCTTTTATGTTTCTTATATGCTTCCATGACCAATGAAGCGTAATGACAAGTTAAGAGTCTTGTTTGGGGTTCCTTCGAGTTCTTCATTCACCCTATCACATCTAGGCCCTAGACTTAGGTCGTGACACAATCAATCCTGTCATCTACTTCACTTTTCCTATTCGTCACTACCTTGGTCGGGATCATGAAGTAGGCAGGGTTTGGTGTTTTCTACACCAAATATCAATAAAAATAAAAAGAAATAAACAATATATGCAAAACCCTAGTCAAAAAAATGTATAAAATCTAGGTTATTTCAAGTCAACTACTCATGGTTTCCCCAATCCCAAGTTGTGGGTGCTTAGCTACTCATGGCTAAGGAAAAACCAACAACAATGGAAGTAGAAGACATAGTTGAGAGATTACCCAAAACAATGAAGAACAATAATACCACAAGCTGCAAACCATAAGCTTAGATTAATGGAGAATGAGTACAATATGAGGTTTACAATCCCCAAAAGTGGGTCTTCCAATTAAAAATGAGAATCTACACTAAACCCTAGAAAAGCCCTTAGAATATTCAAGAGAGAATATTCAAAGTATTCTCCCAAAATGTTCAATGTATGAGCTCTTGTTTTAAAACCCTATCATTAAGTATTTATACTATTAACCCTAAAAATTAAATACAAAAGATAGTTGGCAGTAGGTACGTCGCGCAGATACGACTAGTAGGGTGATGACTTTTGATTCGTAATCGGGGTCTTATAGTCGGCACCTGACCTTTTGGACTTGACCATTACGACCCACTATTACGAGTCATGTCTTGGACTATGACTTGTATGCTCTTCTCATAGTCTAAGTCTTTAGTTTATGGTCTAAACTCTTAGCTCTCTATTTCTTGATACGACCCTACTTATACGAGCCATAGTGAGACCTACAACTAATAGAGTGGCCTCGTATGGCTTACCTACACTTATTAGATTTTTTATTTTGCTCACTATTTCTTGCTACGAGATCATTATATGACTTGTAGCTTGGTCTACGATTCGTAGAGTGACTCATATGTCCTGCACTTCAGCAAAAATCTACAATTTTCTCCCAAAATCGTTCCAACCAATCTTTTCTGCAATAACAACATAAAAGCACATAAACTATAAAAATTTGCATCAAGAACTGGCAAAATCCCTTGTTTTAGGCACCAAATTTGCTGTATTTTGACAGTATATCACTCTCTTGACTCTCTCAAGACAAGCTTGAGCTCCTCCTACTCTGTAAGACCCACACATGAGCATACGAGATCTAGATCCTCCTCCTTCGTGTGAGGTCTCTTCCCATGGAAAGACTGCTAGGCGCCTCATGAGCAAAATGATCTACCATCAGAACCAGGAGTGTGGTCTTTCATAGTGTCACTAGTGCTGTCATTGTTGTTTTCATATTGGCCCGGAGTTGCTAGATCTATGTATGGGTGGCCGTCAAGTCTGCCGTCCAGGCAATGCTCATGCTCTGCTATACCCTTGCCTCGAAGGCATCAATGTGAGCATCCATGGCAGAGAGATGGTGTTAAATAGTAGCGACCACAAATGATTGCATAATACCCTTTGAGTCTAAAACCGCTTGGCAGACCCATGGCCTAATCTGTTGAACAAGCTGAGTCAACTATGACCTCAACCTGAGATAACCTCTGTACCATAACCTATTGCATATGGGAGTAGCCTGTGATGATATGGCTTGTGGTGCAAGAATAGAAGCGGTGGGCCCTTTCTCCTTATATATCTCGTGTTGTGGGGGCCTATCCTCAATTGCAGTAGTGGTGGTGGTGGTATGTGGAACCTCAAGAGGTGGCGCTGGGGCGAACATCTTTGGCGTAGGAGCAGGATGGTGCTGTGCTTGCCGGAGTGCCACTAAGTTTTCCTCTACCTTGATCAAGTTGGCATCCAAAGTATACTGGGCCTCTATTAATGAATCTAGCTGGTTTAGACTCTCCACCCTTGACTCTAGACAAAGCCGGTATATTAAGCAAGGAAAAAAGATAGAGGTGGACCTCTTCAGGCCAGCCTCATAAATCTACTCGACAATAAGGCAAGCCCAATAAATCTCGTAACCAACCAAGATATTGGCAGCTAGTACTGCATACTCCGATGTCAAATTATTATTAATGAGTATCAAAAAGATACAGATCTAACAATTGCCTACAAAAACTTGGCAGGGAAATTGAGTGAAACATTGACAATAGGCTCCGAGTGTGTGTTAACCCATGCAAGTTCCAAACCCTACTCAGCAATATAACCAGCCAACTATCTCATCAAGCTGGATCTACGCTTTGGATCTCTTATCATCAGTTGGTCTCTCGTCTACCCCACTCAATTGTTGAACCCAGTTACGGATCTAGGGGCAGGGAACTATAGTCCAAATGGCATACGGCAGATGGTGGTTCCAATATGTCCACTAGCCGATCCCTCACTCTTATCTCGGTTAGTCTAGGCTAAGCAAGGGCCTTCTTCCGCTTGAGAAGAGTGTTGTGAATTGTGGTCATATATGATGCATAGAACTCCCTCATCATGGTCAGGGAGTATCACCCAAATGATTTGGTCAGTCACTGAAGCCCATATCTATTCACCATATCCTAGAGATTGAGGACACAATCTAGTCTATTTGGGATGAATTGGGGCTCCTCATAAATGGAGTGGGCTGGATTGACACGCTCTGTCTACTGCATTCCTCTATATAAAAATTTCATATGCCCTTGATTCACTACTGATTAGTAAGAGCATCTAGTAAAGATGGTGATGATTGAGATACTGCGGAGGACTTCATCTTCGATTCGTCGTCGAAGCCTAACTCAGAACTAAGCTCCTCCCATGATAGAGTCATCTGAAGAGAATTGCTCTTGTCGTGGCCTCACTCATCAGACTAGGGAGTATAGATGATAAGAGCTTAGCATCTCAAGTCTGAGGTCTAGCGACCTCCGAGTCCGGGTGGATGCTAAGCTTCTCTATTGATACACTCAAGGTAGAAGCCTGCTCATCCTCTAAAGACTCATCTTTAATTTTCTAAAATCTTGTATGAGGGGCAATTATG